>JAODTR010000017.1:536245-549487 GCA_025399935.1 Amblyopsis rosae
CTGTGCTTTTCTTTCAAAAATTTGGAAATTTCTAAGTGACCCCAAACTTTTGAACGGTAGTGTATATATATATATATATATGTATGTGTATATATATATATGTGTGTGTATGTATATATATATATATATATATATATATATATATATAGTATGCCATTGTTATACTGTTGAAAGTAGCCTGCACACAACGCAAAAGATTGAGCACCACAGCTCTGTCATTATGGGGGCAGCTTCTTTTGAACAACTCGTTCCGTCTCTTAATAATTCTCTTGTGTTGGCTCCTTCCGTGTACAGTCTACAGGCAGGCGATCAGCAGCAAGATGTTTGAGCCGGAGATGAAGATATCCGCCATGCACGTGAAGCGGAGACAGCTGCATCAGCTCTTGCCCAACCTGAAGCGCAGAAAGGTACGTCGTCGTTCACTCCTTTTACACAGTGTCTCAAGGTTTCCCGAATGCCTTTAATGTGTTAAACATATTTTTGTTTATGTATTTGTTATTGAACTTTACTGTATATGTTTTTATTGTGTAAGATGTCCTTGACATCTGTCAAATAAAATATATTATAACTAATACTTACTACCGGTACTAATGTTCTTATGTATAAAGTCCATGTCGATTTGCGTTATTCATGTTTGTTGTGGTGTTTATTTAATGAGCTGTTCTGTTCTCTGCTGCCCCCTTGTGTCCTGCAGCAGTCCACAGACGGCGTCCGCCCATCAAACGACAGCAGTCTGGACCTGTCGATCGACAGCGACAACAGCATGTCTGTGCCCTCTCCAACTTCTATGCTCTGCTCTCCCCCTGTTAAAGTCGCCATGGTGTTGGGCCCTCCCCCCAGTCCCATTGGGTAAGTCAGTGTCACCAAACATATCGGATTATGTAATGCATTTTAATGCGGAAGGGGTAGTCTCGCAGAGCTAGCCTTTAATTACGTGAAGTCTGGGACCCAGTGCTGGCTAATTGCGCCTACCAACGGCCAACCACGTAACTCAATGACAAAGTTGGAAGTTATACAGAACAAACTTGTTGAGAAACATACCAACTTGACTCTGGCTGTTTTCAGCTATTGTTCTGTTTGATAAAGCTATTGTTAGTGCTTATAAAGCATGTAACAACTGAAATTGGTAAATAAAGTAGGCTACTGCACTAGAGTCGCACCAGAATTACAGATACAGACTTTATGAGTGACAACTTCTCAATTTCGGAAAGTGCTGTCGAGCTTACAGGGGTATGTATCAGACGTTCAGCACAGAGTTGCATATGTGACGGTAGTGCTAATGGACGGAGAGGTTAACCTGACAAGCCACAGATGGATTGTTCGACACAAGTCCGTCTGGAAAGCCATCCATCGAATATGTTTGAAAAGGGCAGACACTTTCAATCAAATACTTGCAGTTGATTAGTGTGATTGAATGAACCATTAATGTCTGTTGTTTCAAAGTTGCTTTCGCTGTAGGCACACCTAAAGCATGCCCGTAGCTATCGATACGACACTGATTGGTCCGTTCAATTGCTACCTGCCATTCGAATAGTGGGAAGTTGCCGGGAATGTTTTCTGACCCTGAAGACCAGCCTGATCTCGCGAGCTTCAGGCTAGGAGATTACTGAAATTGTGTGTGTGTGTGTGTGTGTGTGTGTGCTTCTAAACTAGGGCCATTGTTGGACCTAACCCCGTGGCTCCACTAGAGGTTCCAGTGAAGGCAGCAGAGATGGCAGCAGAACCCGTGGGAGCCGAGCCAAAACCCAGCACGCCCCCTCTGACTCCCACGCGCACCAAAAGGTCCAGTGCCAGCCGGCTGGAGATGCCAGCTAAGAAGCTCAAAGCCGACGAGGTGAAGCGCTGCTTAAAAAAAAAAAAAAAAAAAAAAAAGTCCTCTGCTGTAGATCAAAACAAGGTGTGTGTGTTTACCTTCTGCTTGTGTAAATGCAGCTTTCGGCCCCAGAAAGAAGCACCCCCCCTCCTCATCCAGACGCCCCTGGACCTGGTTCTTCCCCCGCATCAGCAAGGACAGCAGCGTTTGAGATCAGCGCTGATGGGGTACAGATTGTGATAAGTGATTTGAAATGTGTGAGGATTGGGAATGACCATTCAGTGATTGAATGTTAAGAAGTATACAATAAAATAAGCTTAGAACCTGTAGTTTTTTAGCTGTGTTTTACCTTGAATGTAGACTTATTTCAGTCAATATTTATCCCTAATAATCAGTCTACTTGGATAGAACCATAGAATGGGATAGAACATGCAGTAAGTTAGCCATGTTTAATGGAGTTTTGACTTGGCACCTACTAACAAACATCCAACATACCAAGTATGTATTATAAGAGATGGAAATATGTTTAATAATTATATGACCATATTTGTGTAGGAAATACATTTGCTTAATATAACGTGAACCACTGCTGTCTTCTATCCCAATACAGAAACTGTGTGTGTGTGTAATAGAGCTATGTCTTTTGGGCATTTTGACTGCTCGAGTACCTGACACAGAAAACGAGCGAGTACTCGTATTCTGGGGCAGGGAGGTCGTTGATGACGGAATATAACTATTACGCAATACGTGTGTTCACCAGGAACAAAAGTTAATTAACAACTCAAATTGAATTAAAATGGAAATGAAATGCATCAGGAAACTAAAGGATGTGCCGGGCGATGTCAGGTTCTTATTTGAATTAACACAATTAATTAAAAAGGAAACTTGCATGTATATCGCTGGGTCATAACATCCCCGAAGCATCTACAAAAATAGTACTGTGATATAGTTATAATATGGATTGATTATAGAAATTGTTTAATTTCTGAATCCTAAGTGACTGAACATAACTGCAGCCGGGGCTTTAATATGGAAGCAGAATGTGTATTAAATGTAGTATACCGTACCGGTAGTATAGTATGTCCGAATACAAAACGCAGAGTGAGCAAGAGAGAGACTGAGAGAGAAAAAAAGAAAGATATCGGTAGCAAGAATACGATACGTGTATTACCTTTAAAAACACGCTGTGTTTGGATGTACGGCTGTCATCTTTCAGTTTATCCAAATAATCCATGTAATAGGCTACAGTTTTCCATGTTTCAGAAAATGGTAAGAACTGACTTTTCACAAAGGTGCACTTTGTACATTGAAGGTTTAACTGAGATGTTGATGGGATGACAGGCGGAAAGTATTGTTTGTTGAACAAAATGGCAGATGGTAAAGAACAAATTGTCTTTCTGTTTGGTCAGACTACAAACTATGGCGGTGTGAGTTGTTTGGTACCGGGCTACCTCGGCAATTGCAGTAAAATGTTACGTTAAATGTACGCTATTACAATAAATTCAGATATTTAATGAATTCATACATTTATTTGCGTTGTCATAATCTATCATGAAACGTATGATCAAGCATTGCTGTCATAGACGAGCACTCGAGTCCTCGTGCCCATCCCTAATATATAATATACACGCACACACGAGTGCATATATATATATTCATGCTCCATGCTGTTTTCCTCATAATATTTAATTCAGGCAACTAGTTAATTCATAAGCCTATTGTGCCAAATTCCCCCATTTGTTTACATTTGTTTTTGTGTTGTCACCCAATAGGAGGTCACCGCTGAGCCACAGGAGAAGGATATGTCTGTGGAAGGGTTGACAGAGGTATTCCTCTTTCTCTTAAATTACTTGTTTATATAATTGTTTGTGTGTGTGTGCGCCCCACGGAGTGTTTGTTTTGGTCTGGGACGCCGGTACACTGCCTGTGCTCTGCACAGCGGCTGCCCACTGCTCCCTTGAGGAACGGGTTAAATGCAGAGGATGAGTTTCTCAATGTGTGTGTATGTGTGTGTGTGTGTGTGACAATAAAAGCACCTTTACCTTTTTGTTTTGACCTTAATGTATCTTTTGACAAATGTACTAATAGTTCAAGTGTAACTGCACCCTTTAAAGCTGTAAGCAAAGTCATTGTATCAACCTGTGATGAGACACATCGATGCTGGTCTTAATATTGACATAATTCCCATTTTTATAAAAATCGTCACGTTATGGGCTGAAAACAGAACAAAGTCATATCCGATAAAAATAACCCCAGAACCTGGCTGGTTCCCCCTCTCAGCCCCTCCCCTCACTCATCTCCTTGATGCATTTTTTGAAGTTGTGGTGGGCAGAGTCGGGCTCAGAGGTGGGGTGCAGTTAAATTTGAAATGGCTTTGGATTAAAGCCTCTGCTATATTCTGTACATGTAAATATAATGCGGTACAAAGTCTGGCCTGTTTCTGTATATCCCGACGTATTAATTACTCTTAATATATGTATGTCTTGGTCTTTCCACAGATATCTCAAGAAGCAAAGGCAAACGGCGAACAAATTAAGGTATATTTGCATAGTTAAATGTTCCATTACGATTTTGTATGATGACTCAAATATAAAAGCTGTAACTGCTAGCTAAATAAAACATTTACAATCCATCACGTCAATGATTTTGTGAAGATCTAATCTAAACATGTCCGAGAACCATTTAATGTCCGTCCACAAGCCGAAGAAAGCATTGTTTTGGTGACGTGTGTTGTGCGAGACGAAAGCTGTTAGAGTTTCACAACAAAATTCAACATTCTTGACTTGAACCATTTTCTTTTAAATAGACAAACATCATATGTGTACTTCATGTCACAATTCAAACGGGATCTAATAATTAAATTCTCGCCGTTGACTACCATACATATTTTTTCCAAACTACGGTTCCATAACGCAGATGTGACTTCGGCTCTCAATATGTATACTTATTAAATGTAAATAAGGCTCTGTGTTTAGTTGATTATTATAACAGCTACTGATCATCTTGACCGATGTGCTCCAGGTACCGATTCCTATTTGTGTGTGTGCGCGCGCACGTCCGCGTGTGTTCCGGGACATATTTCCTCCCCCTCGAGTCGCCGGAGCAGCATCCTCTCTGAGCTTCGGGACCTCCTGGTTTAAGCACTGGCGTACACATAGACAAGCGGCTGTCACATACTCGTCTGCGTACGTTGCATGTGCTCGGGGGATTTAAAATATATCCAGTAGGGGGCAGATTTGGGCCGAAACATCCCTGGCCGAAACCGGAATATTGTCCTTGACTTTTACCTCCGTATTTCCACAACAGCAGCATGGAAAGTGGAGACATCATAGAGGTGTTAGGTAATTACAAGTCAGCTCTACGAACTTCTCTTTGAAACTTCCCGCCATTGTTGTTCTTTGTTCAGAGACTGCTGATGATCTGTCTGTCCCATCCTGATTTACGCGTGCTCTATTGCATCATGCGTACGCGTAGGGTTCATTTCTGAGGATGTGCACGAGCTACGCTCAAAAGGAACGCAGGATACGCGCCCGATAAGCATGGTGTAAGCCATCTTGCGTACGCGTAGTTCAAAGCAAGTATATCGTGTGTCCTCTTCCTTTTTATAAATGTAGTTCTCAAATCCCACCGACTGCAGCTTTAATGGCGGGCCAAAGACCTTGATTCACTCTGTTTCTCTAATCACGCCCTCCCAGAAGCTGACCACTGCTGACCTGTCTGACGTGCCCCTCCTGCCCAACAACCCCATTAACGTGGTGAAGAACTCCATCAAGCTTCGCCTCAGCAGGTAAAATCCCACAAAAACAGCATCCTACCTCCCCCTCAGACCCCTTTTCTTCCCCCTGCTTCTGTGGCAGAGGCGGATTTATGGACAGACCGTTGTGTATAAATAACAGACTGCCGGACAGATGAACAGAGGGTCTCCTTGATTTTTACCTTTTTCCTGGATGTGGATATACTTTGGCAGTCCTAGCAGTCACCACCAGAGGGCAGTGAGCACCTTCCTTTGGCGTTTTATAATTCTTTTTTATTTTTTTTCTTCTCTATCTAGAGTGGTGGATGATTAATCTAATCACTGAAAGCTACATTTTTCAGAGGCAGGGTTATTTTCAGAGGAGCGTTTCTTCTCCAATGGCTGGCTGTACAAGAGAAGAATCATGAAGCACATGTTTATGTCCCATGGTATGAGATCAAGCTGTAGTGACTGTGTGGATGCTCTCGTTTTTCTTTCCTTTCTTTTACTGCGTCGATTCTTAGACCAGAAAATGGCACGGTTCTGCTAAATGTTTTACTGTCTTCATCAAAGTGATCTACAATGGTGTACAGAAAAAAAACGTTTTGTAAAGGTAAACAACAAAAAAAAAGTTTTAGTTTGATGTCTCTGTTGCTACTGTTTATGATATTTTACCATATTTTTGTTTTAATGTGTTAATCTCTAGGGTCAACATGATCTTTGCAAAATTATCTTTTTAGGTGATCTTTACATTTTTGATAATTTAACTAGTTATTACAGGGAAAAACTACCAAGAGTTAATCAGTGAAAACTTGCCTTTTTTTGGATAAACGGAGGTCATAGCAGAAGTTTCAAGCTTTGGGTGTTACAAAATGTACACACACGCTCACACACAGTACCGTCAATGAATCTAGCTCAGGTTTGAGTACACAACTGACCAAAAATACTGCTCACATTTAGGACAATATAGCACAGACTATATTACCATGTGCCGCGTCTTGCTTAATATCCTTACAGTCCTCCAGAACCCCAGTCAGTGTGCTGCGCTTCATAAAAACTAAGTTAGCTAGCTATAGGTTTCTTTTGTGTAGTTATTGCTAGCATCTTGAAGCTAATTTTACATCATGAGGTTCATGCCACCTACAGAAGTCAATAATTTTTGTTTCCCTACTTTTGTTTTTTTTAAAGTAAACTAGAAAACTCGAAAGCGCCGAGGCGGTGTTTCAGATAACCGTTGACCTTGATTCACCTTGCTTATTCCAGGCTTCTCATGAACAGGAAGATCCAATCATAGTCTCTCAAACACTGCAAGTATGTCAAATGGGTGCCCAGTTGTGGCAGAAGAATGTGAGTCAAGAGTATAGGTTACTCACGGCTTTCCTTTACGTAGACATACATTGTACAGTACCTTTCAGTGTCTTGTCTTGTACAATAGCAGAAAAAAAGAGAATAAAAAATTATAATGCTTTGTGTGGAATATAAGACGTATGTTTTAGCCTTGATGGATTTTGAATGTGGCATTAATGTGATTTGAATTGCACCAAAAGAAATGTGGTATGAAAAAGGTTTGGTGAACAAAAACATTATTTTATTTTCGTGGTGTGGTCATTAGATAATTGCAACTGAAGGACTGTTCAAATGGTTGCTATTTAAAATTGCAACACAAGCCTTTTTGGTTTACTGTATTGAAAGTTGTATATGATGTTCATTTTTCAATATTTTGTTGACATATCACCATGTTTGGCTTCTGAATTGTTTGTGCTTCTCATGTAGAATACGTTAAATGCTACTAAACTAAGACCACTCATCTTATGGTGCATAAATCTAACTGTATAGATCACTTTTTCAATGAAGCGTTGTTCTTACAGTGCTTTCAGTTCAACTTTTTCTTAGGCTTATTTGTAAGAACGAAGTATTGTACTTTTTTTCCACAAATAAAGGTCTACAATATTGCAAAGAATATTCTAGTACACCTCGTTATTACCTCGTTATTCAAATAAGGACATTTCACCATGCGTCGAAGTTGCATATAGTTTCACACTATTTGAGTCTTGGCATTGTTCAGAATCATTTGAAATAAAAACCAGATGAAATCTCTGAAATATACATCATCAAGGAGAAGGTGGGGGCGGGGGGGGGGACTTCTGTCAGTCGAGACGTGTATATTCAGCACAGGGAGCAGTCTGATAACATGGCCTAGTTAAAGGTTTCTGTATTGTTCGCATCCCAATCCGGTCAAAATTTCCCAAGACGTAGCTTGTCTGTTGTTGCTAAGGAACAGTATTTCCTGTGCCCTCAGCAGGTGGTCTTCTTATGAATATCATTACAGATCCCCGTTCAGGGAATGCAAGACACCTTGATCCGTACCAAGCCGTATGTGTGTGTGGGTATCATCTCTTCCCCCCCCACCCCCTTAAATATTGTAAGAGGGATGTTTATCATCCCATCCATGCTAGAACCCAGTATGTTTACTGCAAAATGCAGTCATGACTTTGGAGCGTCATACTTGCTGTCAAGATTCGGAGCCAGGACGATATGCATTTACAGCATTGATTTTCCCCTGTTCTTCTATTGCTACAACCCCCGCCCTCCTATGTAGGCCCTCTCATAGTAAGCCCATGTTCTTACAGGGCAGTGATTGCTCTCCTGCAAATCCCTCCAATTAATCACGGCCAACATTAGGACTACATCCAGAGGGGCATCCGTGGGAGGTCCGACCTATGGCACGGGGGGGCTCCTCTGGAGTCTTGCCCCTCTTAGCCCGGCAATGTGCGTTGTGGGGTGGGTGGCCTAGGGCATGCCCTCTTGTCCACCTGCTGGGCCTCCATCTGCTACAGGGGTGCTTATATCCCCCGATTGATGGCAAGACAATGGGTTTATGACACGCGTCCCTGTGAGTGACGGAGGGCCTTGTCCCACCCGGGCCACTTAACTAGCGCGGGTCTCGTAGTCGTATAGCCGGCACCGTGCCAAGGATTAATGGGAGGCCCAGTTCCATAGCTCCTGCTCCCGCTGTGGAACTGGGACTTGTAGTTTGCCGCCATCTGGGTGAAGTCGAGACAGTGAGGAACCTGTATCTGTTCGTAGTATTTTATTATAGACCGGATGAGGGGGCACAGCGGAATAAAGTGACTGGTCCAAGTTAAAACACAGACACTGCATTGGGTGTGTTCTTTGTCCAGTCCTGTGTCTCTGATTTCAATGTTTTTGTAACCTCAGGGGCCAATTCCAGACATGCATTATAGTGTGAATCTTAAGCAAAGGATGGAAAACACAATTTATGGACGAGCAAATACATTGCATGTGGAAATTTGCAGCTGAAAATTGTTTTTATTTCCAGATGCTTGTGATACGCAAGGTACCCTCATAACGAGATATAGGGTCTTATTTCCTCCGTGAAACACATTTTTAACCCCGCCAATCGTCCCGGAGCGAAGAAGCCTTGTATGCATCCCTGGTTTAATTCCTGAACTAACATGAACTATTGCAGGAGCAAACCCTGACTGCGTTCGCAACCTTAGATGGCATGCACGCACACGCACATCAAATGGACAAGCAAACCCCGTACGGGTATCCTTGAAACCCTCATTTTTGACAGGTACAAGAGCTCTGATAGTTCTCCTTCAACTGCCAGCTATCCCAAGGTGAAACCGGCACTGACAAGGACCGCTTATGTCTGCCTCTGTTCCACGTCCCTTTTGAGAATCCTTCTAAACCATCTTGGTCTCCACGCTGAAAGTTCCCCCAGTTTAACCCAGCGGTATCCATTTCACACAGCTGTCAACGTTCCTCTTTGGTGGGTCCTAGTTAAAAAGAAATATCTTCCTTCACCTCCCCCTCACCTCCTCCTTGCCCAAAACAGGTGATAAAAGCAGGATTCTTCACATCTGAGCAACTGCAACAATGCTTCCATTCCTTCAAAGAGGGTGGGGGTGGGGAGATGCCACATTGTGAGATGACAGAGGACGGATTTGAAAGTGTTGTCTCCGTTCTCGACTTGAGATCAGACGAACGTGGGAGACGTGTGCTGCAGCGTTGCTCCGAGTGATTTGACCAGTGTGGAGGAGAAGTGTCATGGCCGCACACAAACTTGAATTGTGCGCTTGTGTGTCACAGCAGTTGGAGAAGAGCCATTTGCGCAGTTCTAGTTATGTTAATGCCTGGAAGCAGTGTTTGGTATTATGTATGAATCATAGCAATACGTTTAAGGTTAGTATTATGAGGGGATGCACAAATACCGCTATTGGTTTTGTCTCT
Organism: Amblyopsis rosae; assembly: GCA_025399935.1. Lineage (NCBI taxonomy): Eukaryota > Metazoa > Chordata > Actinopteri > Percopsiformes > Amblyopsidae > Amblyopsis > Amblyopsis rosae. The sequence goes on from JAODTR010000017.1 coordinate 546,049, forward strand.
TAAATACTATATATTCCATGGTAAAATGGTGATTCACTATTAAAGCATTTCTCTTAATTTCTCCAAAACCAAGATCCACCACCATGTAAGCGGCGCATGCTGACATGAAAGCACGCCAGATAACCTTAATTGAGCCCTCAGTACGTATCAGCTGACGCTTGAAGCTTAGTGCTGTGATTCAGCCAGTCGCAAGTGTTAGATGTGTATTGGTACTGCTCCAAACGCGTGGCATATGAAGCGGTTTATTTTGTTAAGGGTTTGTTTATGCGCTATGTGCCAATGTGAAGGTTGCATGATTTAGGATTGCTCCAGTTTCTTCATAGAATTTGAGCGATTCTTCTTTCCGGGGCCAGGATGAGAAGGTGAACAGGGGGGAGGGAGGGGGAGAGACAGGGGACAACTTTGAACTATTGGCACAGAACTAATTTTAAAGCAACTTAAATGGTGTAATTGTGGGCTACCACACACACACACACACACACACACACACCCTATAAGCATGCAGGAGCACCTGTGCCAAGCGTTGATGCCCAGAATGGCTCCCTGCCAGGACAACTAGCCTGTGTCTGCCTGGCACAGAGGTTAGCTACCCACTGATGAGGAATTAGAAAGTCATTACGGAACACAAATAGCAGGATGGCAGAGTAGCAATAACCCGAATATGGCTGCCTAATTTGTTTTGGTTGATGCCTTTATTAAAAAGGACATATTTTAGATGATACACCCTGCAGTGGACAAGATAGTGTGTGCTTGTGCATGTGTTATGCCTGAAAAGACAGTTTCAACTAAATGTATTTCCAGCCTAATTGTCTGGCTTTCCTCTAATAAGGCACAATGAAGTGATCATCTCCATATGTACTATAGAGCTCTAGTTTACACATGATTCCTCACACAAGCAGTACAAGTGAATAAACTATGTTGACCTGTGATATTTTTGTAACGGTCAATCATTTGCTGTCTGGCCTGTGACCTCACACCTGACCATGAAGTGCTTTTATATTGAGCTAACACTGACTTTGCCACAGCATATTTGCACGATATTTCTAAAATAAAACAATCGTTGTGCCTTGTGCAGCTAATCGTCACCATGTTTTGCCACCTTGATTATGTACAATACCAGCTGAATTCCTGATGGCTCTTCACGCTCAACCCCGCAGTACGCTTGAGCTACCTAATTAAGGCCTTCGTATGCAAATGAGGTTTGCGGTCATCTCCACAGATGGCAAGGCATGCAATCCGACTCAGCAGATATACAGTACACGGAGGTCTGTGAGGACTGCGGTGTTTATGAGGTGAGGTGGGTACCGGTCATTGTCGCTATGTTGGGGGAATTAGCCGCACTTTGTGAATAGGGTCTGGCAACGATCCTTTGGGAAGTGTTAAGTCATCTCCGTCTACATGGGTGTAGACCTCCGATTCATTTCTAAACTATTGTACAGCCTTTAACTATTCGGCGTTGCTACAGCTGTTTTGATCGCCTTATCTATCTCTATACCACCATTTCAAAACATGCTTAACCTCAACGTCAACCCTGATTGGTCCGCCAGCAAGGTGGTTGTGAAAACGCTAATGTTAACAGGGTTTCCAGACTGTAAATGTAGCGTGTAGTTGCATATTTGGAACCTGTTGGTGTTTTATAAGTAGTTTGAGTATTTGTCGTCATAAATGCATGCAGTCTCATTCTTATATAGAATGCGTGAAATATAAAATCGCAATATCTTCACACAACCGTTGTGGACATATCTTTCAATGGGAAGAGGTTCATTAAGTGGCTATGCGCTGACAGGCGGTCTGTCATGTGCATTGATACAGCTGATACACAGCAATCTACAACAGTAAAACAGATCGCTTTGGTTCTTGTTAGCCACCTACTACAGCCCATCTTCTCCCTATTTTGTAACCTGGCGTTCAGCCCACTGCAGTTCGCGTTCATTGAACGTGTAGCAAAATGTTTCACAATCCTGAACGCAGGAAGTGTTTCCCAAACCTGGTCCTAGTGTTGCCCTGCATGTTTCAGATGTCTCCCTGCTTCAACACACTTAGTCTCACAGAGCCAGCCTTTGCATATTAAGTCTGGGACACAGCGCTGTCTAACTGTGTCTATTTGACAAGGGATGTATTTTGATTGACAAGCACAATGACCAACTACGTAACTCCGTTACCAAGTCGGACGTTCAACTTGCAATGTGGAAAACTGAAATACATCACTGCGCTATCATTGCACCAGAAATTATGGAGACATACCTGTGAGTGACGATGCGAACAGCCAATGGATTTCGAGAGTATTACTTCCCGAGAGTCCCATGTCAAGCTTACAGGAGTATATGTATCAGGCGTATTAATTATGAACGGAAGAGGCTGAGACTCCAACCTGACTCAAATGATTGGGTCGCTTGCAGATTTGCAATCTGCGCAGATCTTCATTATATATAATGAATATATAAGTAAATAATCAAGGGGTGGCCAGGGCTCTTCTAATGGCCGTGGACAGCCAAAATGCTGTTTGGCTTTGTGGGCGCTGGTGTGTTTGACAGGTACCGGTGGATGCTGGTACTACCCTCGATTCACATGGCGCACACGTCTGGGAAACCTCAGCAGACTATCGGATCGCCAGCTGATAAATCTCCGCTTCGCGGCAGCCCTTCCAACAAGTAAAGTGTGTTAAATCACAATCCGGGCCCTGCTGCTCCTCCAGAGGTCAAGGCATATGAGAAACAGATAGCATGAATGAGGCCGTAACTCCGATCTGCTACACTTTCAATTCTGGAGCTATAACACATTGTACTTTAAGACTTACCCCAAGGCTTGCTAGTGAGTGAGTCATTGACACATCAGTGACTCTGATTGCACAGTCAATTACCCAAATACCTACCATGGACCAGAAGTGGAGATGCTGGGAACAGGTTCATCCATGCATTCAACCTACGGCAGCCTAGCCTCCACCAGAGGTGAAAGCCATACACAAATGGCAGAAGACCGGAGGATATCGGGTTAGTTTTTTCTTTTTTGCTGGAAAATAAAGGTTAATAACAGTCCTTTTCTGTGTCATATTTGACATGACCAGTCATCACAGTAATTACAATCATTACACTCCAAAGGATGTCTAGTTATCCCTCTTAAACACAGGCCACACAAAGGAAATCAATTATTCAATCAGAGCTTCACCATTCATCCCTGCCTGAGTTCACTTAATTTTGGGCCTGGGTGAATCTGCCGCAAATAAGCCCTACGACCGGAGAAGAAAAGACGAACAGGCCCCTAATTTGTACCCTTTCAGACGGTCAATCACTTTTCAAAGGAATGCAAGCTTATTCTGACAATCAGGCCGACATGAATGGGAATGGGTTTCATCTGCTACTTTACATAAGTTATCTGGCGATAAGGATGGGAGGGAGGGGGGGGGGGGGGGGCTGTCGGTGAGAGCAGAGAGCAGACCGTG
>JAODTR010000017.1:602574-613504 GCA_025399935.1 Amblyopsis rosae
ATAATAAATATGACAAGAGAGAAACAGAGAGAGAGAGAGAGAGAGAGAGAGAGAGAGAGAGAGAGAGAGACGGATGGGGGTGGTCCGGTGGCTCCACGGAGCGCCACCTGCTGGGACGTTATTTGTCTGTCCATCTCACCGTCCAGCACATGTGATGCTATACAGCATGCTCACGGTGCTCGAGTGGCAGCGGCACAGCGGGTTCTTCCAGAAGCCACTGTTTTGCACACCGCTATCTCCTCCTGTGTGAATGAGTGAAGTGACGCAGTGCTGTGCATCGCTTTGATTGGCTGCTAGTTTGGGAAAGCACTACTGTATATAAACGCAAGTGATCCTACAGCATGCTCACATGCATGCGGCTGGACCAAGGACCTCCCTTGTGGTTGCAATGCAACCACAGCCCCCAGGGGCCCCTAAACATGGGCCCTTACAGTAATAACAATCAGCCGGGCGGGCCCTCAAATGTACACAACTCTTCATATGACCCCGCTTCTCAAGCTCCAGATACCCACCATTTCCATTCACAGTAAATGCTAGCCGCCAGTAGATACACACATACATATATATATATATATATATAAATACATATACAGTATATACAGTATGTTCCTTAGTTTAATTACATTACTGTAATATGGGAGACAGACAGACAGACAGACAGAGACACAGACAGAGAGACAGAGATATAGAAAGACAGACAGACACACAGACAGAGATATAGAGAGACACCAGAATGAACCTGACGTGTGACACCTCCGCCCTCGGTGTGACAAGAGAGACGTTTTTGCTTTTTTGGTGCTTTTTTTTCTCCCTAGCGGGCTCGACGGATAGCTTGTGCGCACACATACACACACACACACACACACGCGCGCGCGCGCACGCACGCACACGCACACACACACACCTACACATGTACATTCTTCCGTCGTCTTTTCCAGTTGTCATCTCTGCAGAACCAAAGCCCTGGCGTCACGCGCGCTGACACCCCCCCCCCACACACACACACACGGCCGCGCCCCAGAAGCCTCAGATCCTTCTTCTCCGACATCATACCCCCGCTATTCCTTCAATGCCCCCCCCCCCACACACACACACACACACACACCACCACCCTGCCTTTTCCATTCCCCCCCACAAAGGTGTGTCACCGAGCATCCGCGGAGGCGTGCGTGCCCCCCCAACGTCGTCGTCTCCTTCCAGCCACCCCTCTGCGCCTGTTCGCCCCTCCGCCTGCCCGCGCTCCCGCCCGCCCGCCCGCCCGCGCACCCCCCTGCCTACTTGTGCATATGCAGAGGAAGGGCGCTCTGCGGCATCACCGAGCGGCAGCAGCCAAAACACGGCACTACAAAAGAGAACGCACACCTCCACCGGTAAACCATCAAGAGGGCCGATGACAGAATAAGGGCGGGATCCGATGATCTGAGCGGCAGCAGCGGCGTTGAGACGGGTGGAGGAGGCGAGGAGGGAAGAAAGGCCTTTATTTCTTCTCTGCCTCTTCTGCATCTCCCTCTCTCTCTCTCCCTCTCTCTCTCTCTCCCTCTCTCTCTCTCCCTCTCTCTCCCTCTCTCTCTCTCCCTCTCTCTCTCCCTCTCTCTCGCTCTCTCTCTCATTCAATTTGCCTAGTTTTCATCAAGCCCCGCTTGACACATGTCTGACTAGGGTGGCGTTAATCTCCCCAGAGGGCGGGGGTTGTCCCCACCCTGTACCCTCCATAGGCACCCCCCCCCCCCACCTTTAACACCTTTAACACACGCCACTCCTGTTTCGCGGAGCCACTTTCCTTTTTCCCGGTGATTTGCATTTCAAAACAGGACGATGGGCCCATCAAGGACGGCCACTAACGACGAGCGCCTTTCATCAGCTGTGCGAGTGCGCCGCGTACAGGTAGCGTACACCGTGGGGCTTCATTGATCGTCGAGCAGTTCACGTTCAAGCTCCTGACATCGTCTTTTTTTTATTATCATACGTTTGTCTCTTGGGTGGCTGGGTGGGTGGGGTTGGGAGGTAGGTAGGTTAGGTTGGGGAAAGTGGGGGAGGTGGAGAGAGGGGTGGAGGAGGAGGAAGAGAGGGTGACAGACATCGCCGGGGGGGGGGGCATGTGCCAGTGGGTCCCACAGGAGAATGTCTTTGTCACCAAGAAGCCTTGCATTGTGCCAGGGGAGAGATGTTTCAGAGCCCTGCGATCAGACCAGAGAGACTAAAGGAGAAGACCCTGTCACAAGTTGTTGGCGACTTTGACATCATTGACTTCATTAATAACATCTTTGTTAGCGCACAGTAAAATAAGTGAGATCGCGTTGAATAGATCAAGATCAATTTGATTCAATTAAATTAATTAAATTCAGTTATTTTCCCAAGGTCCATTTATTCCTAACGTTGTGCATTTCAACAAAGCGGGACAAAGCGCACCCAGCTATCGTGCGTTCTCATCAAATAATCACCTCGGGTAGCACAAATGTTCCAAGAAAAATGTGAGAAATATCTGCATCTGTAGACACAGTTTACCACAGAACATTACACAATGAATATGCAAAAGTAACATCACAGAAAAGGGCGCCGATTTAGGTTATGCGGATGTGAAACCTGCCAATCGATCCTTTAAAATCTGCACCGATGTGTTAGCGCCCTTATCAGATTTAACACTTTACCTTCGCAATAGAGGCGCAATGATACCGTGGGCACACCTCCACAGTTATACAGCAGATCCAAATAATTAGATTTCTTTTTTACATATGGCATCTGAGCATGCTGAGATCGGAGGTGGTGAGGATGGGGGGGGGGTTAGGGGGACTATCGCGTCGAACAATAGCGCAACAGTTTTTGAGAAACTCAGTTCTATGAATATATCACTGAGACAGACCCTATAGATCTTAGGTTCATACCCCCTAGGGTGGGAGATTATATTAGCAGGCCCATTCATCTACCATAATTTAGTAATGTAGATAGTAGATTAGCTCTATTCCCTCTTGTATGCCAGCACCTGGGGCATAGCTCTTATTGAATGTGTCCTTGTTCCCCTGTATTCTAACTGTTGTAGGTGGCCGGCTTCACAAGAACGCTCGTTTGACACTAAATTACACAGGTCTCTAGAGACACAATTCAATGGCAGTTGACCAAAAGATAACCCCCACCACACACACACACCTCAACAACACACACACACACTCTCTCTCTCTCTCTCTCTCTCTCTCTCTCTCTCTCTCTCTCTCTCTCTCTCTCTCACTCACTCGAGTATTAAAGATAACACATTAAGGCATAAAATGATCCCGGTTGTGCACATTAATGCATAATCATATAAGAGTTGATTATACTTGCTTGGTATGTAACCCCTGCCCCGTTCTTCCTGTAATTACAGCAGTGCGAGTGGCAGAAAGAAAAGAACGCCTTAATTGATTCTGAGGGAAGAATAGCGGTGGCAAAGATACATTTCAGATGCCATATTTGTGCCGAGGAATTTGAGTATTTTCTCTCCCTCTCTCTATCTCTCTCTCTCTCCCTCTCTCCCTCTCTCTCTCCCTCTCTCCCTCTCTCCCTCTCTCTCTCTCTCTCTCCCTCTCTCCCGCTCTCTGTGTGTTTTCAGAAAGGACCCTGTCGTTTTCAGGGCTTGCTGCTCCCGGGTAGTATATGCTTTTTATTATTTTTCCAATTAGAGTCAATTGACCTGACAGAATGGAGGGCAATTAGTGATACCCACCCCCCCCCCCCCCACCACCCCACTCCTTTGCAGGCCTGCAGGGTAATTTGCTGGATGTTCTCAGCGGTGCTTTATGTAGATACACGCCCCGCCCTACAAACCCTCTCCGGAGCATAATAGCTTATGATTTTTCAGAGTGCGGCATATCTCTGCTTCCATTTTTTTTTCTTCTCCCCCCCCCCCATTATTATTCACTCTCCCAGTAACTACAATTATGGAGTGATGAAGGGTGTCATTCCTCTGTGCCTGGAACCCGTTCGCTCCCCTCGAGCGTCAGATGCCGAGCAGGTAAAGAGAAGGTGCCCGGCGATTATACGCTATGCGGCATTTGCAGTACGTGCATGCGGAAATGAGATCCTCTATTGTTGTTGTGGCGTTGACTGCAAAGTGTAGTTGTGGTGTTTTGCTTCCGAAAAAAAAAAAATATCCGGCCATTGTTAGCAGATCACTAGCGTGTGCAGAATTGACTTCTGCATTGAAACCAAGACCTTCAGAGTGGGGGATGATGCGGGTGAGGTTGGAGGGGGGGGGGGGATAGTTGGGTGAGCCAGTTGGCTTAAATCCTCACTTGCCATTGATAAACTTGACGAACGTAATTTGTGCAGGCACCTGTGATGCCAGAACGCTCTGTTCCCGCGCACGGCGAAGCACAATGGTCCCCAGTATGTGCCGAGTCCCCATTTGAATACCTGTGTGTGCCTGTACCTCTGACACACAAAGAGAGGGAAGAGGGGTGGGGAGCGAGAGTAATCTTCTGAACTAAGCTTGTCTGCCGTATCCACTGCTGAGTCTATAAGAGCAGGGGAGAATCTTCTAAAGCCGGCGCACTGAAATAAATACGCTTAATTTTCCCCTCGACAAAAGTCACTGAGATGGAGAAGGCCATGAGGGCCTGCAAATAAAAACCGCCGTCGACGGAGTTGTTTTGAGATTGAGTTACAAGACAGCGGCGGGTTGGTGGCGCATGCTCAGTGTATAGCGAAATGCAAATTGTCACAGAGAGGAGGAGAGAGACGGCGGCAAACAAAAACACATTCGATACATCGGGTGAAATTTATTCCATGCATGTGAATGCAACGCCCCGGCCCGTGCCCGTCATTTGCTCGACATTCAGTACATCTGTTGTGTTAAGTGACTGTAATTTAGGTGACATTGGCACAAAGCCTCTTAATGTAGCCCCGGTGGACCCCTGTAAGAGCGGGGCGCGCGGGACCAAACAGAGGTATCTCACAGCTGGAGCAGCGTCAAGGATGATTTCCCTTTTCACGTGATTAATTACAGTTTGATCACTTAAATCTAAATCTGATTAATTTCAGTCACATGTCACAGAGGCATGAGCGGTCCAAAATGTACAGTGCTGTTAATCTGCAACAGGGCTCTCCTCTCCTCTCCTCTCCTCTCCTCTCCTAATATCCTCTCATCTCCTCTCCTCTCCTCTCCTCTCCCCACCTCACCAAGACGGAATCACTCCAGGAGTCGTAGACGTGAAGGTTACAGCATGCGAAGCTAATGTCGTACACATGTGAAGCGCTGTTTTTTCCTGTCATACATGTGCGAACCTTTGGGAATTAGCATGTGTGAATCCCTGGAATTGGCAGTGCATTACAATTCTGTGTGAATTGTCCCGCTTCTATTTTAGCTTGGTACAGATATTGGCTCAAACGTGCAACACAAGAGTGTGTGTGATGTAGAGGTTATAGATTTATACGTGGCATTTTATGGTATTGACTGTAAATGCATATGGAGTCGCTGCATATATGCGTTCTTTACTCCGTGAATGTGCTTCTAGCAACATGCTGATTAGGTTTGCTCGGGGCCTTGCGGTCATAACAGCTCCTTTGAAATACTTGTCAATCACGGCTGTGCTGCTTTCAACGTGACACTCGGTGTAGGAGGAGGCTCTCCAGATCGCTTGCACACACACACGCACGCACACAGGAACGCACACATGCGTTCCCTTGGGGCATGGGTCCGGATTCCTGTCATAAGTGCCGTTGTGTAACGCCTAAACTGTCAAGGCCAAACTGTAATCCCTTTTATGGGTCAGGGCACAGAAATGCTCCACAGAAAAACGTACAGTGAGTTTCCATTCTGGCCTTGGGCTCACACATGCTAAATACTTTGTGGAAGTTATGCTGGTAGCCATACTGCGATTACCTTTGCTATCCGCAATATTATTGATGAAAGTTACTTGCCGTCATGTGATTGTAAGCATTTTACAGCCTTGTATGCTGGGCATTATGTTGCAATATGTAGCAGTACATGCATTAGGGGTCTGAGTTATTAAAGAGTTATTATAGTTATTATAGAGCTCCCTCGGATGAAAGGAACTGTTCAGCTAAAGCCGAACCGCCATTGTCTTCCGATGCAAATCACAGGCATGTGATTGGCCAAAGCATAGCAAGTATGGTACATGCAGATGCCCATACTCCATACATTTTGTAGTATTGTAGTATTTACATTTGGGGTGGGTGGTCGTGGTGTGTGTGTGGGGGTGGGTGAAAGGAGAACTCATCATTTCAACTCAGTTGTGTTCTGATGAATGTAACATTGCTAAAGGCAATATATTTTCCCCCCAGTAGTTCAGCTCAGACTAGGGATGGCACCAATACGATACTGAGATCAGAAATCGGTCCGATACTGACTTAAATAGCTGGAAATGGTATCGTGACAATTGGAAAGTTGCAACCGATCCATGGGGCTGATCCAATTAAATGAATTTACACGCGTAGGTCTATTGTCAAGCATCAGCCATGTCAGGCCACACTGTCAGCAGCAGGTTCATAAAATGCATCGGAGTCCTAAAATAGAGATTGGTTGTCAACTCAACTTAAAACTTTATTTATAATTAACACTGGAATCGGATCAGTACTCAGTATCGATCGATACACAAAGTGCTGGTATCTGTATCGGTATCGGGACTTAAAAAACTGGATCGTGCCATCCTTAGCTCAGACAGATAAAGAGTGCAAGAGCTGACCTTACAAATGTGTGTTCAGTGGCAGCGGTGGAAGCACAAGGCAAACCTATAAGGTCAGCCACCATCTACCTGTAGGCCCAAATCTGGAGCCTACAGGTAGCAGATAGGAATTGGTGATGGTGGTACAGTACAATATACTGCATATTTTACATTCTACTAATGTATTTATACCCTCATATTCATATTTCAACAATTCTAATTGATTCTGCCATGCAAATGTGTCTAACTTTTTTTGGGTGAAAAAAAATGGTATTAGATCCAAACAGGCGAGTGCAGCGCATATGTAAAACACAAGGCGAGGACGTGTCCCGCAATACGCAGCGTGGCTTTGTGAACAGTGAGCGCTGTGGAACCTCCATCCTCAAGGGCGAATCAACGGAAAACAAAAGTACACAACAGTCGCGGCCTACATTCCAGTCAGAGTGCCTTCGATGCCAAACAGAGCTTATTTTCATACGCCATTAATTGCCTGAATAGATTGCCTGTTGAATTCTTAATGTGCTATAAATGCCATGTTTGTTTTCCCTGAGTTGACAACACATGGGCACAGATTATCAGATCTTGCCCTATAATCAGCATTGGCCTTGGCCGAATACACGATGCGCGTTTCGCTCCATACCATTCCATGCTCTCCTTGCCCGTAACTCCATGCTGGGAGAAACAGAAACACATTGGTTTTTGTTTCTCCTTTTTATTTGTGCGTTTTGTATGTAGAAGAGGGGTCACTGTGTAACACAGACAAATGCATTATCCAGCAGTATACTCTTGGACAGGACTAAGGGGGAACATAGGCTGGAATCGCTCTAAGTCTCCACCAGGTTTTTACCTGTAGGAGTGAAACCTCTCTCCCAATCCATTTTAATGCATAACCAGCAGGGCTTTCCTCTCCAGCTTAATTTGTACGCAGCGACTTTGCATGTTTTAAGCTCTATGCAAATATTATTGGATTTTCCAAGGATTTGGGTGGATTTCCTGCCATGGATTTTCCTTTACAAATGTCTTCAGAAAATAAAGTGAACCTATTTTATTTAAATTCGGTTTAGGAAGGCAAACAAATATTTAGATGCTAAAAATATTGAAGATGGGTCTGCCCAAGTGAAGGGCAGAACTTTAATTTTAAGGTTTTTTGTTTAGATCCTAAACTGTGTTAACTTCACAACGGCAGATGAGTTTTTATTTAAATGTTCATTCATTCATTTGACGAAATCTAAAAATGCGCATCCCATAACATTACTGCCCACACATGGCTTTTATATACTGTGGCGCTTGAATTATTTGGGGAGTAAAACAAAAAAAAATGACGGCTTCATATTTCGGCATAACGATCCCCCTGGCTTTGTTTTTCAGCGGCCTTGACAGATCGTACACGGACTTGGCCTTGAAAGGCAACACTGACAACAGCACATCCTTGAGCAAACGAAAAGGGGGTTGGCGGGGCCGCATGAATGGGCCGCCGCTACCATCGTGTCATCCGAGAGGCCGCTGCTTTCTGGGGGGGGGTAAGGAAAGAGGGGGGCTTTGTTTAGTTGTTAAGACACGAACATGGCTTCCATCCCCTTCAGCCATGGAAGATGACACCGTACACACACACACATAAAGGTACAGATCGTCTCTGGGAATGTACATTATGCCTGTCTTTCTGTCTGTCTGCCTCTCAGGCCTCCTGGTCCACCAACACGCCGTATACCATCGACAGAGTCCCGCTCAAACCCTGAGCCGCCCGGACAATGTCCAGACGACAGCCTGAACATAGGCTGTGTTGTGGAATTTGCGGTGCGTATGTTTTTGATTAGCACTTATTCATACGCGGTTCTGGCATGGGCATACCCCCCCCCCCCCCGAGCAAACAACAACCACCCCACCCCACCCTGGTTGTCCTCTCCCTGTCACACAGGGCACATTTTAATGACCACCCCAACCCCCCATCGCTCCGCAGTGTCTGTCCTTCATTTCTTTCATAGTTTAGTCTGTTGGTGGCTGCTCTGACCGAGGGGAAGGAACAGATCCTGGCCACAAGCTGAAGGCTTGATTACAGTCCTGGCAGCAGAACAGAAAGACAAGAGTCGGGGGGGATGAAGGGAGGGAGGGGGGAGGGAGGGAGAGGAGGGGAATGGGGACAGAGGGAGATGGAGAGACCTCGGGAGCTATGACTAGAAGCAGCTGTGGAACGGGGTGGGGCTGAAGGCCTAAAGTGTGCGTGTGCGTGCGTGTGTGTGTGTGTGTGTGCACGCTCTTTAAGGGCTCCGCAGACTGACCCCGAGCACACGTGGAACAAGCCTCCTTCCTCTTGCCCCCCTCAGAGGCGTGCACGTGAGTCGGCCTGGCAACGCTTAGTTTATGTTGTCCTGATCCCACGGCGGGTATTAATAACAATCACACAGGGTTATTATTAATAATAGCAGCAGAAGATGAAGCACATTGATTTAAGGCAAGGACAGTCCGGCCAACTGACATTGTGGCTTCAAATTGAAAAAAGCCTCCTGCAATCCGTAGTGATAATGATGGTCCAACGTTGACACTTGACACGGAGAGCTACATTGTTAAGTTATGGCATTTCTGATCATGCTCTCAAACTCCAGAGCCGGTCGATTAGGCTATTAGGACGTCAGCGCTCCAATGACTTGCGCGCGCTCTTCTTCGTGTGGCTTTTGTCTTTTCAAAACAAAGGTGGTGGTAGATGGGTTGGGTGGGGGGGTGGGGGGGGGGTCTGGAGAGGGAAAATGGTGATGAGCTGAATGCTGGCAGCACATGTGCCAGAATAATGATATATTCAAAATAATGACTGTGAGTGCAAGGTCCCTAATGGCAACACACAGGAGCCAAGCACTAAACTAAAAGCTAAAGCGCATGTGAAGTTATACAGTAACGGAGCCTGGCGACGCCCACTCTTCGCACAGTCCAGAGGAGTGTCGCTAGCCGCAGCGACGTGCTGCAGTCGGCAACATGTCCTAGTATAGTTTTCTCGCACACACTCCCACACACCTTCTGTTAAACGCTATAAAACCATCAGCAAAGAAGGATCTAGGGTTTTAATCGCCTCAGGATCTGAACAGTGATATTATAGATCTGATAATCCCTTTTAGAACTGATACTGAAATACGCTTGGCACACAAAATGATTTTCAACATAACCTAGCGTTGTTTTTGTGTATTATTAAAGAAATATTTCATCTAAACGTGCGGGTTCCTGTCACAGCTTGATTTTGATTGACACCTGAGCTCCAGCAGAAAAAAAATAAATAAAAAATGAGGCAATCTGGTACGCATTTGTATTAAAATGACGAGGTCACTCTCAGGCCGAGATAAAACACACTGTGCACATTCACCGTCTTGAACAACGTGAGTCTCACCGCCAGGGCCATTGTTTTCGGGAATGCGGCGCTAAATATGTCACGATAGCGCAGCCGTTGATGTTTGGAAATTTAAATCGCAATCTTAAGTATCCCTCTTGGATGTGAATCATCTCATTACCAGGCCCTCCGCACGCTGAGATAATGTGAAGCATAATGTATTTTAAATCATCACGCTACGACGAAGGGCCAAGAGAGCTCTGTGTAAAATCCCCTTTCCGCCGTGTTATTTTGGTCGTCGGTAGCATAAATTTGGTTGTGAGGAACATCAAAGCCCCCCGTATAAATGCTTTTCTCTTCATGTTGTCGTCATATCTTTGAATCACCCCCCCCCCGGGCCATGGTTATTTACATTTTCAAATCTGCATTTTTCATATAGATCTGTCTGCCTCTGATTTTAATATCAGTGATGTTTCCCATGACACCTTTTGTTTTATTATGCATTATGAATTTCTTCCTCCCTCTCTCTCTCTCTCTCTCTCTCTCTCTCTCTCTCTCACTCCCTCTCTCGCTCGCCTCAGTTTTTTTTTCTTCTTTCTAATCCCTATCCCCCCACTCTAGTCTTATGAGTCCCAGTGTTTTATCATGGGGAGCGAGATTTATCATTTCAATCTCATTTCAATAAATAAAATAATCTCTCTTCTGCCTTACGTGACAGCAGCTAATGGTATTTTGTTATCGCGGAGTGAAACTTTGCGGAGTTAGTGCGCCCGCCGAAACGCTCCCGCGCTGGCATTCCGTGGGGGCACGTACCGAACCTCCTGCTCACCCAGGAATACTGATCACACTGTAAATTGTTTCCGTGCATATTGTAAGTTTCATGTCGCCGCGGCTCTGGGGGGGGGGGGGGGGGGGGGGGGGGGGGGGGGGGGGGGGGGGGGGGGGGGGGGGGGGGGGGGGGGGGGGG
>JAODTR010000017.1:622914-634012 GCA_025399935.1 Amblyopsis rosae
TGATTTTTGTGTCTAGAGTTGTGAAAAATGACACAAAGGTTGTGAATTTTGGGGCAAAGTGATTGAAAAAAACTGTATTGTGCTGTATCTGGTACGTATAGCTCATGTGTTTGCACTGTCAGTGTCATATCAGGTCATCCATTGTACTGTGGCCTTCCATGCTTGGATGTCTCCTGAAAAAATATCCTTGCTGGAAATCCTCACTTCTCACCCAGATAGTTGTCCTGGGTTCGAGGTATTCAGCTACCCCATTAAAGAGGACCAACTCACCATCTCGCTCCGACAATGACCCACTGTGCAGTGCACAGCTCCAGGTTACCGGCGCTGAACTCTCCCTGATCCTTGACATGCTGTGACCTTCTCAACCGCTAAACATCAATAGGGAAATGTTGATTGATCTGCCTCCAGGGGCAGAATTGACAGTGAACAACAGCCTAAAATTCCTGCACTGATATGTGATCTTCATATAGTTTCAACAGGACCACAAGAATATTTCAATTCGGCTGAGGCACTCATCTTTAATAATGTCGACATCTGTGACCCACACACGGTTAAGTTTAACAAGCATAAATATAAACAAATCCCAAAATAAACATTGTGATGTGTTGCATGTGTCCTACAAAAATATTTGGTCAGTCTACTCGAATCGATTTGGTCTGCATCTGAAATAAGATGTGCAACTGTCATCTTTAATAGGAACTGACAGCTAAATAATAAGAGCAACCCTTAAGGGAATCCTTAAAGCATATTCTCCTTGACCCTAGGTTACCCGTATAATTCTGCTGCTTTTCAACTGATTGACATCTATTCTCTTAACATACCATTTAAAGTGTGAGGAAGGGTTTGTCCCTTGTAATATAGAGAAACATTTGGGACGTATACATTTGTTTGATACATACAGTAAAAATGTACCTCCATAGTTTACAGACTTACAGTACATAACAACATTACAGTAATACATACATTTATTTATCTATCTCTCTAACTGTGTTTCTCAAAATACAGCGTAGCCTATACAGTATACTGTAAACCCCAAGTAATATAAGCACAAGAACACATTCTGTGTCAATCTACTAAATATTAACAATATTACTAAGTAACATTGTGCTATATAATCTAGTAAATGCCTGAGAGATTAAATAAATATCTTAATAAATAACACATGGTGTATGCACTTAGCTTAATAATTTTATTGCAAATAGGTACGGTCTAAAAAAAAAGTTTGGTAAATGCAAATTTCAGTAATATTAGATCAGAATCTCGTGGGAGCATGAAAAATTCCCCGGTTACTAATCTGCACATCTTAACTTCCTGTACAGCTAAAATATATTCAAGAAAATATATTTAAATACTATAATATAATACTGCATATAATGTACATACTGTACATGGAAACTGTACTGTCTTAATGTTACATACACTTACATCAGTAGTAGTAATAGTATAGTGCAGCAAATTGTCAATAGAAGACAGCTAAAAAGTAATAATAGCTTTTATCTGAGAGCTAATTGTGAAAATCTACAAATCATTTTGAGTGATGACATCACCTTGGAGCTGTCAGATACATCAAATATGACCGATAAGACATAGTGACTGGCTGACTCCACGGGATATGCTGAAGCATGTGGCGATGAAAGACGGTGGTCCGGTATGCGGAGGCCTCTGATGTTGATGGAGTGTGTATATATACTTTATACTGTACTGCACAGACTACCTATGTTGCCGTGTGTGGCGCAAGTGCAGAGTCTCGCTAATGAATCAAGCTGACTGTCACCGTCAGCCGTTGGGCCGGCTTATAGCTCTCGCACACTAGGGCCCCCGTGTACATACAGACGCACCGCGTCGCTGTAATCCTCACTTCACAGAGGGCCTCTATTAGCAGGTGTGTTTACACTGAGCAGGGCCCGTTCACAACCGGGGCTAAATGGTTTTAATGTATTTTCCTCAAGCTGCTGTTATTTATCACATGCAAAATGGGCTCGGGACACAGTGATGTGCACTATCAGCAGTGACAGTGATAACCAGGACAATAATTACACAAAGCCCGACTCATCCATCACAGTCACTTATCACTTAAACCATCGGGCGTTAAAACGCAACGTGGGCAAAGGAGGGAAGGAGCAGAGGCCTTGGGAATCTGCGCTCCTCCGCGACTGCACACGTGTATCTAAAACCCAGCCGCTGTTCAGCTGGTCTTGTACACGTGGTGGTGTCACCACAGTTGGAGGAGGAGGAGGAAGACTGCCGATAAGATCCCATGTTGTCGGTCCTAGAGCTCAGCCGCTTCAATTGCGATTACGCACCTCCTTTAGAATTTTAATAACACACATTCGCGGGTGGAAGGAGGAGAGGAAGGAAATCTCCTCGCCGATCAAACTGCCATGCGCTTCATTTGCCCAAATTGAAAAATGTCAGCGCTGGTGATGTACTTTGCTCGTATGGTTCTCCCTCTACGGACCACACACACACACACACACACACACACACACACACGCACACATGCACACACACACGCACATGCACACGCACACATGCACACATGCACACACATCCAAAATAAGCCTGTGTCGAGCTGACAATGAACTTGAACCTTTTGGCCCGTCTACAGAAACACTGATTCTCTGGTGACTGGTGAGGGGTCAAAGGTTATATAAAGGCTATGAAGGACCTCAGGGCTGAGTCGATTCGCTCTCGGGTAATGAGGTTAACACCCCTTGGGGCTAATAGCGGTTGAACTCTGAGCCCTGTGGGAGTAGACGGGTATATTTTTTCCACGTTTGTGCTAGTTTGTCATGGAACCCGTCACTCAAGGGAGAGGCCCCGCCCACATTCGGAGGAGACACCGGGGGAATTTGACCTTTAACTTTCAGCGGTTTAAGAGACCTTTAACACACTTTCAGTCAATCGTCTCCTTAGCAGCGCAATGTAGGGACGCGTGACAGGTTGGAGAGGACTAGATAGAAAATGTCTTCACCAAATCATACACACTTTACGATTTAAGATTCATTCCCTTATCTTTTTCGCAGGCAAAATAGTGAGTAAGTCTCTCTGATAAATGATCGCTAATTAGAGTAATGGTGTTACATTGTTTCGTTCTCTCTTAAATTTATTTATACATTTTTGTGGTTTTTTGCTTAGATTTTTACTTAATTTTTTTTTTAAATACATCTATCTGTGTCTGGATCTCTCCTGAGAACCACCGCTGCTCTACTTGCGAGGAAATATACTTTCTAGAAAGATATGCAAATCCATATTCATGAGAGAGAGAAATAGAGATAGAGGGGGAAGAGAGAGGGAGAGAAAAAACACTGTGGGGGGGGGGGGATGAGGAGGAGGGCGAGAGAGAGAGAGAGAGAGTGTTTGTGCACATGTGGCTGTGCATGAAAGCGGAAGTGTGAGGGGGGGGACAGACCTGAGGTGGGAATATTTTCTTGCACCCAAAAGAAAGAAGAGCAAGTTCACAGTTAAGGGACTTGCAGCAGCCGCACAACAGCGGTTCTGTGTATGTGCAAATGTGTTTGTGTGTGTGCATGCGTGTGTGTGTGTGTGTTGTGGAGCTATAGCGTGAAGTGAGCCTAGTTTGCCTACACTGTTCGTTGTCGTGGCGCCTCAGTTGTACTAAGCCTGCGTGGACCTGCGTTTCTAGAGCACAGTTCAATCCCTTAGGCTAGTCTTCCTTGACCTCTCCCCCGTCCCCACACACACACACAGACACACAATCTGTCTACGGTATGACCGTACCTCTTCTTCCAAGATTAGCGTTCACCACCCCTAATGACTGACGGGTGACAACAGGCAGAGGTGGCCGGGCGGGGGACTGGGGACGGCGCGCCGACGGCAGCCGGCTTCCCTCCGTATATCGATCGGCGAGCGGCCCCCGCGGCCTCTGTGACAAAAGACTCGAAGGCGCGGCCGTCAGAAAGTCAATACGGTGATAAACACCGCCACCCGCTCACGCCCCGGATCGCCACTTTAGCAGGCAATTGCCTTGACAGTCATTACCCGACGAGTAAATCACCAGAAACGGGAATATAAATAAATAAGGAGCCCGCCGAATAAATAACTCAACAAAAGAGGTGAGCTCAAACGGAAGCGTGGGGGTTGCTCTGTGTTTTTATACGGACTGCGCTTAAGTGGAAAGTGAGCATGTGTTATGGAAAAATGAGCCTGTGAAATGTTTTTTTATTTATTTTCAATGGTACTGCGAGCGTGTATCATTCAAGATGTGGCCTTTACACACTCATAAAGCACACATAAAACACACATAGTGCTCTCGTAAAGGACGCACAAAAGGTGAGATTTATGTGGTTGGGCCTGGTTTTCCGAATAGAGACCCACTTCTGTGATTTACGCCGGCGGTGCGGAGCCTGTGCTGAATGCCAACGAGACGGAAGGATCGAGACGACCACGTCTGATTTTAATGAGCCGCGCGGCTTTAAACAAAACCTTATCAATGTAGGCTGGAGAATACAGACATGGTCCTTCGTCTTACCACCCACGCGATTCTTATATAGGAAACATAGGGAGCGTCTCCCCCCTCGACGCCAGGCTAAACTTTTGTTCTGATCGCATGCAAAGCATAAAAACACAGTTTGCTCAAAAGTCTTCTAAATGAGCAGCGTCACTGAGAAAACGCCTTCCAATGTGTCCATGATAATGGCTGGCATGCAGTGGCTAAACGCTTGACTCGGGACTGCTCACCTTAGACAGAATTACCACACGTGAACTGGGCAATACCTATTCTAACTAGAAACCTTACAACATCAGAAAGGGGATCGCTGAACTCTCCTGAGAGTCCTGAGAGGGCAGGGCAGTTTAGTTTTCCGGGTTCCTGACTCCCATTGTATATGGGGTTTGAGCGGCATGACGTTGGAAGTTGAAAGTTAGCCGTGGGAGTTGCAGAGGCGGAACACGGCAAACAAGCCAGGCAAGCGCCTGGGGCCACGAGCTGGGAGAGGAGCCCTGAGCTGGGAGAGGGCCCCTGGCGGCCGTTGAACAACCACATGAACGGCACTGAAAGCACTTGATCAGCGGCAATGCGCTACTGCAACGACACATTCAAAATCCCCCCTAGTCGGGGCCCTATGCATATCTGACTTGTCTAACCATAGAGCTAGACCAATAGAGCGTCTACCGTTTGACCGTAAGTGAGATTAAACGCGAAAACAATGGCGCTGATCCCATTGTGTGTATTGGTTCCATCTGAAAAGATGCTGCGTGGACAGCCATGGTTTGAGAGGAGAGAGCTTGCCTAGCTAGCAGTAACCAAGTTGTGTTGTTGCGATGCACACGTGGACATGGCAATGCCAATAGGAAGAGGGAAAAACGAAGCAGGATAGTGGTTAGTGTTTGAGAAGCTGTGACAACAATTGAAAATTTGTATTATCTTATTAAACCTAAATATCTAGCCTATCATGCTTGTTTGATGCAGGCTAGATATTAAGGTTGCTTGAATGGTGGGGGCCCAAGATATCTTATTGCTTTGTTTTGTTTCTGAGACAACTTCTCAAGCAACTTGTAGTCAACTAATCCAATATACACTAACATAATATTGATATGGTATGGTCAAAAAATTTACTGTAGCCTATTTGTGGTAATGTTATGTTGTACAGCACACAAATATACACACACAGCATACAGGCACACACTTATTATTATTATTATTATTATAGTTTTTTATACTTATTTCTAGCAGTTCTATCATCAAGTTTCCTCAAAATGAGGAAGAGGATCTACAACCCTGGCAGTCCAGTAGAAACATCCTTAGAGTATCACACCACACCATCACCATCACAGGTCAAACAGCCTAAAGTGATGCTAAAATGCTGTGAAATAGTGAAGAAAGGAGCTGTTCAAATCAGAAATAATGTGCTCTATTTTCTTAATTGTTGCACCATTCTAGAATACTTTATTTTAATGT
The DNA here is from genome assembly GCA_025399935.1 of Amblyopsis rosae. Classification (NCBI taxonomy): domain Eukaryota; kingdom Metazoa; phylum Chordata; class Actinopteri; order Percopsiformes; family Amblyopsidae; genus Amblyopsis; species Amblyopsis rosae. The sequence continues at coordinate 628,835 of JAODTR010000017.1, forward strand.
AGATACATGTTGTTTCTTGTTGCAGAGATGAGGACATGCACGGTGTTAAGGCCCCCATGCACCTCTATGCCTTGGGCCCCCAGACGCCCTTGCACCACCCCTGGGGAGTTGGCCTATATACCTGTAAGCATTAGGCTACTGAGTAAAGTAGCTAACCCCTATCAGCGTCGTATAACACTTATAACACTGTACTACTGTATGTTTGCTAGTCTCTATGGATAACAAAGCATATGCTTGACTGAAGGAGACCTTGAAGAAGGCTTTCGTGTTCCCGTTCCTTCCAATCTCCGAGCCACAAAGTACACAAGACACGCCTCGTTTCCTCGCCCGGTGATGTCCAAGTGTTTCTCAGAGGCGCTGCGATCCTGTCGGGGCAGAGAGAGCACATTATTGCGGGGATGGCTGCATATTTGTGTGATTGGTGTCAAATAAACACAGTGCTGAGCTACAACGCTAGAGGTCTTTTTACCTGTAATTATGGCATGGCTAGCTTTCCACCGCGGGACGGCTGCCAGCTCGCCTCGCCTTTTACGGGGACTTCTGGTCTTTTCTTGTGGTTGTCGTGCTGCAATTAAAACTGTCTCCAGTCACTGGGTGGCAAGAGGCGCTGAGACAGACGCTAGTCTCTCTCTCTCTCTCTCTCTCATGCACACACACACACAAACGCCGACACACACACACACACACACACACATTCACACCACACACACGCAGCACACGGGGGAACCTCTGGCTTGAGGCAGTATGAAAGTGTATGATATAGGAAAAGCATAGTTAATTACATTTGACAGGTATCTATTAAAGTGCATTCTTACACCTCAGAGGCCTGCACACATCTAATGGAAACGCACACTCAAGAGATGCCCAGGAATAATAGGGCTTCCTAGCCAAAATACTCTTTCGCACCATGCCAGCATCTGTCAGTGCATTGACAAATCACCACTAATTCAAACGATCAAATGATCTAAACTGTAAACCATGGACCTACTCTCTCTGGTATACAGCGCCTTGGTTTTGTCACTGTTGAACCAACTCCCATTGAACCAGAGCTATGGCTCTTCTATTAATGTCGGACAATTGTGGTGTGATTGTGCTGTGATTGTGACGCTTTCCTGTGATTTTATTAAACGGATGAATATAGAGAAACATCTTAATGCTGTACTTGAATCCTAAGCTTGAGGCTGGTTTTTATTTTTGTGTTCTCCAGAAGACCAACCAAAGTGAAAGTAACAAAGATGTTCTAAGAGCTTCACCATTGCTTTTGGGATCTATACTGGAGGATCAGGTCGGACTTCTGCCAGTTGTATTTGCTTTGTTTTGTCCGCCAATCCATTTGAACTCTGGCTTTCTGTCGGCCTGCTGGTCTTCCAGCCTGCTAGGTTGCGTGCTGTTCATATCTCGCCGGGCAGAAAGAAAAAGGACAAGATGAAATTACAGTGCATAACACAGGTATTCAGCCCTGGGAGGGAAAAGTTGGTGTAGGTGTCAGCCTCTTTGAGTGTGAGCATGTGTGTGTGTGTGTGTGCGTGTGTGTGACGTGGCCTGTGAATTTTTCCACCTTATCAAAGTCCACAAAGATGATGATCACTGTTAATATGCCAGGGGGGGGGGGGGGAAAGAACAGGTGAGTAAATCATATTACTGTGGGTTATTACGTTTCCCACGAGAAGCCTCTATATATTTGAACTAGTACATCATCTAGATACTAGAGGGAGACAAAGAATGGATTATAAATCAATCAAGGTGTGGGACCTCCCCCAAAATACAAACATATCGGGTGAAACGGGCGTCTCGTATCTGCGGAGATGACAGATTTCTAGCAAACCAGACATCCCAGACTTCAACGTAGTCTCACGATAGATGATTCAGGATTGTCCGGGTCGAGGACACTCCTGCACACAAACACACACGCACACACACGCGCACACACACACACACGCACGCACACACACACACACATTTCACTTATTGAACCGACATTTGATCTGAAAATTAAATCCCATAGTATGGAGAAAAAAAAAACTCTCATCTTCTCCCAAAGCAGCTGGCCGTGCGTTCTTACACCTGGTCCACTCCGCGCCCGAAGGGGAATTTTTGCCAGACGAATTGGTGCATGCTTTTCGCTGTAGGCACTTAATACACATATACATTTGAATGAAGCGACTCTTAGCTGACTCAAGCCAACCCTTTATGGGAGCTCTGCATAAGAAGTAGTCTGCAAGGTCTTTGGTAAACAGCTACACATCGGTGCAGAGCCGCCCTGTTAAGCCATGAAAACTGCCATGCAAAGACCACTCCCACGTTTAGATATCTGCGCGTTTGATCTTTCTCTCCACCACTGTCCTATAGCGCTGTATACGTTTATATCATCCTCTTTCACACACAGCCTCCCTCGCCCCCCTCCTCTGTTTCTGAAGAACCTGGAGGATCACACACAAAGCCAGGAAGAGATTATGATGATAGTTGTGTGTAGCCTCTCCCCTTTCGTCTCATTCGACATTCCTGTAAAATGAAAGAAAGCACTAATTACCTTTGTGTCTGCTCTGCCTGAGGACTTGCGACAGCCGCCCCGGAGCTCAGGTCAGGTTCACGGGCACCGGGAGGCTGTATGGAGCCCAGGGCACGGAGGTCTTTCACAGTAGATACTGGCCCCTTCTGCGCACACAAAGCTCCCATACTCCCTGTGCGACGACACGGTGTTGCTCACTCTGGTTTCTGCGCCGCGCTATGGCTACTTAGCCTCCTGACTAGCTGTTGTCATGCATTGTTTGCTAGTAGGCTTAGGCCAGTGGTTTTCAATGTTTCAGCCATGACCCTAAAAAATTATAGTATGACAATAATTATGAACATTATTTATAGAGCACCGTTATACACAGAAATGACAAAGTTCTTGGCAGACAAAACAGACTACTCAACCCTTTAAAAGTAATATAACAGTTAAGTGAAAGAGTTAAAGTAATAAAGCATGTGATAAATCCAATCAATCACGTTAACAGTAATAAGAATAGACCAATTGACTAATTTTATAATTTGTCAAACTTTGAAAACCCTTCAGAACCTCATTCTGGCCCAAATTAGTAATACATTATCAGGACTTTATTAATTGCTTCCAGTTATAACCTTTTTTCCCAAATGACCACAACATATTGGACAGTGAGTGTTCGCAGGAGCATATCAGTCAAGACAACAGCAAACAAATATATTCATGAAGAGCAGCAGTTTGAAGTCTATAAAATCTTCATCTCCGTCGGGTCGCAGAATCCATCAAACCGTGCCGCCGATGTCAGAATCCAGTTGAATTTTGCTCTCCTGCATGTTCTTAGACGGTGAAAGCCAACAGCCGCACATAGCTTTTTGCTAGTAGCCGTTTCCGATGCTTCGGCAGCGCAGCATCAAAGTCACGGGGGCACATATATTCTGCAGGATTAGAAGAAACGTAAAAGGACAGCCCCAGCCCCATTCAGTGTTGGCACGGCCGCCCCAGCTTCGGCGCAAGTGAGTTTTTAATGCATTCCATTTAACTTTAATTACTCCAATCTCTGCGAGGGCACGCAGGAAGAAAAGGCCCGGGCGTTTGTGCCGCGCAGATTACCCGACTGGCCTGCCAAGTCCGCCGCGCGCTGCATCCTAAGATAGAATTCAAATTCAAATGTGGGCTAAAGAAAGTGCAGCTGTCACCCCTCTGGCCCGCGAAGCCCCGACCGGATCAAAGATGAGCTGTCCTCCTCCCCTGCCCGTGTAAAAATGAGCTGTCCTGGCCATGCCAGTGTCTTGTCCCCCTGGGGCACCTAATCCTCCTCTCTTGACTCCAGCCTGACAACCTGAATAAAGGCATTAAACCCCAAGAAATAATTACCAATTAAAACAGATGGAGAAGTCATCAGGTACTGACTGGGAGCGGGGGGTGGGGGGGTGGTGGAGGAAGAGGCATGTGGGGTGTGGGGGGGGGGGGGGGGTGGCAGTGGAGAAGGGTGGGACTGTGTTGGGTTTCTCTCTTCTCCCTGCCAAGAACAACCTGTATATTTTTCTCTTCTATGGCTTTTGAGTTCTGCCGTTCTGGATGAGCGAGTGACCTTACGGGGTGATATCGCACCGGGAACAGGCTTCCCAGAAGATTCCTTAAAGGGGAAGGTGTGTGTGTGTGTGTGTGCGTGTGTGTGTGTGTGTGTGTGTGTGGGGGGGGGGTACTGTTGGTACATGGGCCGTCTTTCAGTGCGGCCTGCCCAACTGTATGAGTGCCAGAAAACCAAGGCGGGACTTTTGCCATACTGTGATTCACGGGGAAAATATGGCAAGTGCTTTTGTATAGCATTATTGCCTAGCATGTGTTTGCGTGTGTGTGTGTGTGTGTGTGTGTGTGTGTGTCTGAATACCTGTTGCTGCTACCATGGCAAAACACGCACATTAGCGTTCCACAATGTCACGTTACAGGCAGGGTAAGTCATTCTCGAGAACTCCTGCTAACTTTGAGCCCAAATCAAAACAAACACCCTCAGAAGCTCCGCCCCAACACATTGAAACACATTGCAAAGCTAAGCGCTATTGTTGCTGTGAGCGGTGTTCGCAACTTTGTTTATGTTCCTATTGATGGAGCCAGGGCCGTGTAGATGTACCAGATTATGTTTTCATGTTTTCACCGAGAACAGTAAGATAGCGAAATGCAAGGAGATATTTGGTGAATTTGAAAAAATTCGCTTACAATAGCTGACTGTACCTTTAAGCGGACCTGGTCACATGCTACTGTGTGTAGGCATGCCAGTGTCCGTGCGTGTGCATGTGCGTGCGCGTCTCCTTGCACGACCCAGCACCGTGGACGTGTGTGTGCCTGTAGGTGCTTGCAGGACAGAGTGCTACATGCGCTACACAACCTAGCGTGCCACAGAGTCCCGGGGGGTGCTAATCCACTAGCGCCACACTGCCGAATACAGGTAAAGTGATCCTAAAGCCCTGCCCACTCCCTCCCTCTGTTCTCTCCTCTCACCCCCACCTCCCCCTTCTTCCTCCACATCCCCAAACCTTTGAGCTTGTGTCTATTAGCAGTGTTGGAGATCAACGTGTTGCTGAATACACACACTCAAAAGACCAGTCTGGACCAGGACCCGCGTTTTGACAATTTAATCTCCGCCTTTGATGGCGGTGGAAAAACGAATGATTGGACCAAGGGGTGGGGGGGGGGGC
>JAODTR010000017.1:637260-647891 GCA_025399935.1 Amblyopsis rosae
AAAGGGGTGGGGGGGGGGGCAAAGTGTGGCTCCGACTTGACCATGTTCTTTAGAGATTTCACCTCCCGTGCGTGTAAGGGGTGGATGGGACAGGCTGTGTTCATCGCCGGCGGTAAAAACACGGTACAACCAACGACAGTGTTGCATGCCGGCCACTGCATTTCACTCATCTGTGCTGATTGTATATTTCCTTTGATGACATTCTATATATTTCTATTGGACAACATTCCTCCACAGCCAGTGAATGGAAAACCTGCCAGCGTACTTTCACACAAGCGAGGCTAATGTTTGGAATCCAAGGTGCTTTCAAGTGAATGTCTTCACTGAAGGACTGTCATCTGCGTGGAGAGACAGGGTACCCATTTCTTGAGAGCCTGTCTTCACATGCATCGCCGATGTTTGGCTGAGTGACAGACACATCCTATAAATCACACTTGCATTTGGATGCAAGTTCTTCAGCCCTGGTGTCTTGGCCTTTGGGCGTTTTGGGACTTGCATCTTATAACTGCTCCCTGGCCTATAACGCCTCTATGGTATTCGGTTGATCCGATCCGTCTTTGTCCCGTGGGACAGTTGGTGTGGCTGATTTTACTTGTCTTGTGTTTCTTCTGTGTCGGTGCCAAAATTACAGTAAGGGTATACAGTGTGCTGGGCGTGTACGCAGAACACACACACACACACACACACACACACACACACACACACTGTGGATGTTGCATTGTATACACTGTATGCATTTAAATGTGTGTGTGTGTGTGGGAAGAAGGGGGGGGGTATGAACTGCACAGCATGAGTTAGAGAGAAAGTATTTTTTTGTGGAAGAGATAATTAAAGCCTGACTGAGGCTCCCAGCCAAATACACATTGTGCTGTACACACATACGCACACACAAATGCACGCACACGCACACACGCACTTCAACGCAGTAAACAATAAAGCACGTTCTCAATCGTGTTTGTGTCCTAACTGCCCACATCTTGCCAAAGGCTCTGTTGTTGCCTGTGCCTTGTAGCATTCATACCTCTACTGAGATATTGGCATTGTGTTTGTTTTGATTTGCTTTTGCGTAGCATTGTTCACCATCCAATGTACCAATGCGATCTTCCGCCGTACGGTAGTGACGCGGCTTGATTCAACTCTACGCGCCATTTTGGGTTTCCATCAGGCAAAAGTTACCTGGTACTTTTTATTGAATCACCTCCACTGATGTTCAAATTGAACTGATTATGCAAGAAGTGTATGAACTGTTACCTAAGGACAGTTTAGAGAAAGTTATTTAAAAAAAAATTATAATAATAATAATATACAAATTAATAATAATAATAATAATGAATAAAACTTCAAAGTGACTACCGATCTATAAAGGCCCACTACGGCAAGAGGGGTTCTGTTTAAATATAGGAGTCAAAATATGACAACCAGCTATTGTCTGCAGTGGGCTGTAGCCTACTGTACCTATACCAACAAGTCATGTAGAGCTGTCAAGTCGATATATATCCAGTGGAAAAATGTCATTTGTTTCATATCGTCATTCTACAGTCATTCTGCAATAACCTTGGACAATAATATATATATATATATATATATATATATATATATATAACAATCTATTATCCCTGTTTATTATGTCATATCTACCAGAATTATTGTCTGGAAGCCGATGGAGAAATTAATGTATGTTTTCTAGAGGTGCTTACAGGACAATGCCTTTAAATTTACAGTATGCATATTCTATAGTGATTGTTATTGCAGCCCTTATGAGAAACATTCCCATTTCAAGCCAGTTTTTGGCTGAACAATGCAGGGGGTACCTGCATGCAGTACATGACACATACCGTAGATATTACAACAGGAAAAAGAAACCTGCCTTCTCCTTTTTACTCTTGTTAGTCAGACGTCGCGTGTTGAATGAATGAAAACATGATGGGTTGCCAGTGTATCTGTGGGTCATTGCATACAACATTAAACATTCAGCTACTTCACTTACTACATTTAAACTGGAGTTCCCACAGGTAACCATCCTAAGAAGAAGAAGAAGATCTATTTTCTTGGCATGCAGGAATTGAACCTATGTCCCTAGCATTCCAAGTTGACAGCGCTAAACACTGTACCACTGTGGCAAACTTTTTAAAAGTTATTTATTGACTCTGTGAAGTCCTGACAGCTGCCAACCCATTACTCATTACGCTGTGTTTGGTAAGGATGGTCCCTTTCAACACCTACTGTATACTCTGCAGTAAGCCTTTCACATTGTGTTTATTTCTACAATAGCCTATGTATTTTTCAGTTTGCATTTTCAGGTTACATGGGAAATGTAGCCTGTGGAGTTATTGTCATGACTCCTATATAAATAATAATAATAAAATAAAAATAATAATACATTTAATTTAATTTCAGGACGCCTTTCAAAAAATATATAATGTAGCAAAGTTTTATTTAACAATATATAAAAGTTTTATATAACAATATTGCTAGATGGAATTAAAATGGAGCACTTAGTACGTAGTGGAAAGCTGATCAATAATCACGTATGCATTTGCTTATTAAACTGTTCTGTGTGATTGTATTTGAGCTGATACATGTCTGCTGAGTCTGTCACTTAGAAAAACAATAGCGGTTCCATTTTTAATTGGGTACTTCAGCGTGGCTACATGCCTAGAGTCTAGATCATGATCAGATAAAATAGGAGATTGCGTCTTGATTCTAGACGCAATCTCCTATTTTCTCAGATGGATTGATGTTGACGTTTAATATTTTGCATATACAATGAACTGACTGTTAACTGTTAAAGGTATAGTCAGTTTTTGCACACTACTTGTAAGCTAAACACACATTTTGTCAAATTCACCAAACATCTCCTGGAATTTCGCTATCTTACAGTTCTCTGTGCGTGTTAAACAAATAATCCGATACACTTATACAGCCCTGGCTCCGTAAGTAGGAACATAAACAAAGTGGCAAACACCGCTCACAACAAGACAGCCATATTACTGTAAAACGCTTTGCTTCATTTGGATGTGTGGGGCGGCACCGTGGAAGGCACACGGCGGAATATTGTTCTCGAAAGCATTCTCGAAATAGCTGACCCTGCTTATAAGTAACAGTTTTATATCAGGCCCACCAAATAAATAGGGCTATATTTTGTCGGTAAACTGCAGCAGAACACAAACTCAGTAATACTAACGTCTGACAGACATTATCCAAATTTTAAATTACTGCCAACTCTTGCTGACTAACAGCAAAACGCGGCTGGCCACACTGTCAAATCAAGCAAAAGAAATGCACGGCAATTAACAGATCTAGTTGCTTGTTGTGTCAGGGCATATGCCACAGACAGAACACATTAGCATGTTATGAACTTTAAACACGAGGTAAGGCCTCTTGCCACTTTCGTCAGGCCAGTCAGATGTTCTACTCAAGTAAACATACCATTGAATATATGCGTGTGTTTGACAGATGAGAAACTTTATGACACTCCTACGGCTGAAGGACAATTTGATTCTATAAGGAGGGCAAGGCTTTCTCTTTTCATTTGAAAGAAAAAAAAAGGGCTTTCAGGTCTTGTCAACCATCTTCATTAGGCCTCCACTTTAGTCTTAATGCATTTCTAGTCATTAGCTAGGACATAATAAGTCACCCATTCAATGGGCTGTGAGGGAGAGAAAAAAAATCCATGTGGAAGCACGCCAGGGCAGAATCCTCTTCAAAAGGATATAGACATTGTTCAAATAATTGCCCTGTGAAGGACAAATAAGCAATATGTAAAAGGTTTCTTCAGGTGCAATCACTGACTGAGACTTTGAGGCCTTGCCTTCTCGTTGCCATTGTTGCAGAAGGCCATCTGATGTCACAGACAGTCTTTCTGTAAGAGGTGAATTGAAGACCATAATTTGCTAAACAGCAGTGTGCGAGCCGCACGGGCTAATATTGATAACATTCGTCAATTAGAGCCGCTGCTGCTGCTGCTATTGGCCCTTAAGTGAAAAGCCATTCAATTCAATAGCCAAATAGCAGTGTGTGTGTGTGTGTTTGTGTGTGTTTGTGTGTGTGCGTGCATGTTTGTGTGTGTGTGTGTATGTGTGTGTGTGCATGTTTGTGTGTGTGTGTGTGTGTGTGTGTGTGTGTGTATGTGTGTGCGTGTATTTTTGTGTGTGTGCGTGCGTGTGTGTGTGTTTGTGTTTGTGTGTTCGTGTTTGTGTTTGTGCATGTGGTGTGCGAGTGCGGGCGTGCACGTGTGTGTGATTGTGTGTGTGTGGCGTGCATGTGAGCGAGGGCAGCTATGCAGATAAAAGGTCTCGTACTCCCATACAAGAAAGGCAACTGGAAGGGTAGAGAAGGACATGTTTTTGGCAGCCCTCCGTCTAAAGCAGAGAGCAGAATCCACGAGGGGACCAGGGAAACACATTAGGAAAGCTACTGACATTTCCCCATAGCATGGCGGGGATGTCATATGGCTGCTTGGAGGCACATTTGCATACCAGTGCCCGCCTCATGTTTTATGTATCCGTGATCACAACTGATCGTGAGCGAAATTAATCAATAACAATGCCCCCTCGGGAGGCGTCGGCGACACGAGCTGCTGAACACCCCCTATCCTCCTCCTCCTCCTCCCCCCTCAACATCACCTTCGCCACTGACGCTTTTCCACCCTTCCTTCAACACCTCCTGCCAACCCCTTGCCATCCTCTGCCACCCCCCCCCCCCCCCTCATTTGGATTTGGGGGGCCTGTTGTTTCACCCACGTTTAGGTGAGCGTTTTCTTTTTTCTTCTTTTTTTTTTTTTACATCCGCGGCGCGTTTGGTGGAACTCCATATGGCCGGGATCAAAGGTGTTGCTGGGTGCATGGTTCTGCTTGGTTGCCAACCACCGCCGTTAATTACAAAACAAGATCAGAGGCGGTATTAAAATCCAATTAAGCCCGTATGAACAGATTGCCAAGTGATGTTCACTAATGCATTACTGAGCACCATGCAAATTTTAGTGGCAGCATTTGGCTTTATGTTTGTGTGCGTGTGCATGTGCATGACTCTGGCTGGCTGTCCAGGGCTCTGTGACATTGCCTGATCTCTTTTCTTGATACACACCTCTAATCTCATAAAAACAAGCAGCTAAAGCTTTGAGGAGCAGCGACACCTTTCTGCGTGACAAGACTAGCTAATACGACTCCTAGCTAATGAAACGCAGGCTTTATTGATAGCCTAGCATTATAGATAACTCCTAATTGAGTCTACTTATTTTCTGTTGTGATAATAAAGAAACCTATATTATACGCTAAAAAACTGATTGGGGTAAATTCCCAGAATATTCATTTTAATCTTATAGTGATCTATATACATTTCCACACGGCCCCTGAAATTATAATATAACTAGGCACTTTTAATGCACATCATTTCGAAAAACGTGGCTCACAGTAGATAAAAGGAAAGCATGTTAAGGAATTGGATGAGGCATATTAAAATGTGAAAAAAAAAAAAAAACATTCGACACAATAACCACAAATTTAGCCCACCGGTTCCTTTTCGCCCTGCAGACAGACAGGGTATCTGAACCAAAGACTGACGAGTGGATGCAGCTGGCACCCTATGGCCCGAAGCAGGCCCGTTATCACAGACGAGAGCTGTTAGCGCGTGGCTGAATAGAGCCCCATTGAGATTCAAAATAGCATTCTGATTAGAAAGGCAGGAAACACACGTCAAGTACCGGAAATTGTCACAATGTAGAACCACCGTGCAAACTTGGCACCGTCTCAAACTGTGTATGAAGGGGCATCATTTAAGAATCTCAATGGTGGGATGTACCAATATCAAGCTCATTTGGATGTCGAACACAATAGTGGAGCATTAAGAGAAATATGCTAATTGGGTTACAGGTCATAGGTTAGTTAAAATATGTGTTAAATGGTACAACAACATATAACTAAAAATTGATATTGTACTCCACGAGCCTTAGTATGAATACTCTCAAGACATTACAACTGTCGAATCATCTCAACTGTTTTTTGTTTTCTTTTTCTTTCGTACAAACGAGCTCTAACATGTTTAAGCTGGTGTCAAACTAGCATGTTCTAGAGATCACTGACTGGTTGCAGATAACAAAGACTGACATCATTTTTGGATCACACCTGTATCCAAATCTGACTGGCTTGTTTTACTTTATTTGTAAGATATCCCTTTTCTTTTTTATTTTTTTACGGAAATTCTGTCAAAATTATATAGGTATACTGTATTTTAATGTGTCAGGTCCTTTTAAATCCCTCCAGACAACACAACTGACCACACATAAGGCACAAAGACCCTACTAATAAAATAAATAAAAACACAAAGGACCCCTGTGGATACCTATACTGTAATGCTGGTGTTTTAGCGATTAAGCGGCAGCTGTCCATTGCAAATTAATTCATCACTAATTGTCCAGGGCTGATTCCCTGCTACATAAATTAGAAATGTTTGTTCTCGTTGTGTCTTGTACATATGAGTGTGTGTTTGTGTGTGTGTGTGTGTGTGTGTGCACGTGCGTACATGCGCAAGTGTGTGCGAATAGATACAAATCTAAATTAAAACCATGGTATTTTTTTGAATCCATTGCTCTAAAATATAACCAATAACCTTTCCAATCAATACACATTCCAAATGCTGACCAAAGTAGGAACTTTGCAAGCTCAAAACCAGCAGCGCACGTACTGCAAAACCAGTGTTAATACTGCAATGGTGAACCAGTTGGCGACACCAACTGAAGAAGTTCCCTGCCTGGGTACCGGTCTTACAGTGAGGCGTGCACCAGACTTGTGTGTGTGTGTGTGTAGCCTATCAGTCTTCTGGTGTAATTGTCACACGGACAGTTGAGTGCCACGCGTTGTGACGGATCTCTGGAGTGCTTATGAGGGTCCTGACTCTGACGGATACGCCCCGTGGTGTGACTGGAGGGGCCAATCACTAACAAACACTGCCCAGGCAGCCATGAGTGTTTGAGCCTACAGCCAAAATCGATATGGCGCGCCGTTGCGCGGGACTCCTCATGCTGAACGTGAATGGACAGCGGGTTCCTAATTCGTCCCCGACGAATCGCTCCAGAAAGACTGCCCATTGATCTATAATTAGGAGCCGCTGTTAATCACCTTTATTGCTCTCTTCTGTGGCACCGTAATGGATTGTGCACAAGGCAGCCTGCTGCCCCACTGAAGAATGGCAAAATCAGCAGGATGTGTGTGTGTGTGTGTGTGTGTGTGTGTGTGTGTGTGTGCGCGTGTGGTATACACAGGGCTCATAGCTCACCGCCCTGTTTTAGCACGTCTGTACATAAAAGGGTGCAAACGCTTTCATTTTGGACTGCGCTTCATATTTATGTGCTTGTTAAGTGTCCCGTGTGCATGGCCATGCGCGCGCACACACACACACACACACATGGACACACACGCACACACACGCACACACACAAATATACGCATGCATGCATGCACACACACACACACACACACACACACACACACAGACACACACATATACGCATGCATGCACACACACATACACACGCAGATACACACGCATATACAGTACATGCGCACACACACACGCACACATACACACATGCATACACACATGTATATGCACACACATCTCCCCCTAACTGCTGAATAGCCATCTAAGGTCCTTTCCTTTTTTTTGTAAGGGTCTTTATTTTTTCTCTATTTTGTTGGGGTGGGGTGGGGGGGGGGGGTGCATAGGGACAAACAATGAATGAGAGAAATGGCAATTACCTCTAGTCAGATGGCCTCTTCACACACCTGTCACAGCACAGATCACAAGGGAACCGCAGCGCTGGACAAAAGAGAGGAGTTCTCCCCCGGTGACCCTTCACTGTTCATGGTCTCAATCTCTTTCAGAGCCGCTATTAGGAAATAAAGGGGGCCAAACCATAGACACCCCCTCCCCCACGCACACACACAATAGATACATTTATATTTGCATATATGCCGCATGTAGCCAGACGAAAATGCTTGTATGCCATTATTGCCATTTGTCCATCAGTGGTCACAAAATCGGACATTGCAAACGTGTACTTCCTGCCATTGATTGGCTTTATGATGTACAACGATGGTCATATCGTTGTATTATTGTACCTTCGGCAGACCTGGACAAACACACACACGCGCACATGCACACACACACACACTGAGCAGGAGATGGTTTATTTAGGTCAGTCTGGCAGTAAAAGTGAAAATAATAAACCCTTTACCACGGCTGAGCAGGTATCAGTGTCGCAATACTGTAAATGAATATAATCGTAAAGGTAGGAATACGTCTCTGTCACATCATACATATATATAACATGGGATTTAACATCTGGAATAGTGTTGGGTGAATGTGAAGATAGAATATGGCTTCATTTAGAAATTAACAAGTGTGTATTCTAAATGGCTGGCCACAATGCCCATGTAAAATCCATAATAATACGAGGAGATAATTTGCCTATAAAATTAAAAGGTCTTGCTACTTCAGTGTAATTCCTACAGTAGAAGTGTTTTATGATCCCCCCTCTGAAGGAAAGAAACAGAGATTAAAGCTCATTATACCTTTTTTCATCAATCAGTGCAAGGCTCGTATTTATGTCAAATCAAATCTGCGAGCTCTGTCCAACCTCCCGTACTCAAACTGACGCAAGAACGTCAAGTCTTCCTTTATCCTCAGTAGAAAATCATACCTGAATACCTTTGGTGGTATACTGTATGTACACTGTATCATTATCATAGAGGGCATGCCGTTACGACGTTGAACTGCATAACTTGCCCACACACACACACATACACAGAGACACCACCACCGCCACCAAAATATGCAGGATGTGTACAGACCCATGTTAAACTCTTCCCCAGCCATTGCAAACAGCCCAATTGCCTTGTGATTAACGCAAAAATAAAAAGAATGCAATGGCTTAAAGGAGCAATGGGAAAAGCTGCCCAGTGAAAGATGGGTGGATGGCGCACTCTATAATTAAGCCAGTCTGCACTTGATGAAAGCGGATCACACTGGCGGCCCACCGCTTTGCAGCCCGTTTGTTTTTTACGACATAATTACAGTCAAAATCAAATGAGAAGATTTAATACCGCGCCGCAACGAGCATGCGTCCAATATCAACAATGACACTGACCCACCTGGGGCGCTGTAGCAGCGATGTACAATACAGCTGTGTAGCTGTCTACCTGTGTGTGTGTGTGTGTGTGTGTGTGTGTGTGCACCTCCAGGGAGGTCTCACGCCCAGGGAGTTACTCTGACAGTGGGGATGGGTAAGAGAGAGAGAGAGAGAGAGAGAGAGAGAGAGAGAGAGAGAGAGAGAGAGAGGGAGATGAAGAGGTAAAAAGAGGGGGAGTTCGGGAAAATGCGTCTACCTAAGGGAGAAGAGTCAATGAAGTAAAAGTTGGGATTGGGGAGGATAGAGAGAGAGAGAGAGAGTGGGGGGGTAACAGAGACCAACAGACACGGAGGGACATAGTGAAAGGGAAACAGCGAGCTTAACTGTGCAGGCGGCGAGGGTGTGGTCAAGGCGAGAAGATAAATGTAGCTCGCGCCGAGCAGGGCCTGGGCCTTCACGAGACCACGGAGATGCTTCAGTGATGAATAAAAGGATCAGCGTCCTATCAGAGATAAACGCAAATCTGCAGGGAAGGGGGAGGACGGGGGGGGAGAGAAAAAATGGATTAGATTAAATGCGTTCACGCTCTGGAATTATAAGAACCATTTCATAATCGTTCTTCCGTAACATTAGTCCCAACGGGGAGATTCTCTCGGGGAGGTTTAGGGAAGCTAAAGAAAACTATTCTGTTTAAATGACAAACAATGAATTCTAGATATGGGATCGTCAGAACATTTTACAGCCGCCCTACGTTGTCATTTAAGCTTTGTGATGTGCACCATTTTGATATACACAACGACATGCGTGTACTGTAAACGGCCGAAACCTCCCACCAAGTGGCTTTGGTGTTTTTCCTCTCTCTGAGAAAAAAGAAAAGAAAAGAGAAAGAGTCTGCATTTCCTGTCTTCTAGTTACGGCACCACAGAGCCTTTCTTCCTCGGGGTCAGACCCGAGCCACAAGGGGGAGAATCTTCCCCAAGCCACAGCTGTCGGGTGAACGCGCTGACCACGCTGGCTCACCAGTGTCATGACCGCCCTCTCTAAACGGCTCTCCCGCCGTCCTACACCCCTCCATAACCTCCCTCTCTCTCCATCCCTCCACTCCACCCTCCCCGCTTGTTTCCGTGACTCCGACGCCCGTCTCTCTCGTTCCCAGGGGTGGGGGGGTGGGGGGGAAGAGGGGGGGAGAGGAAGGCTGCCAGCCAGCTGTGGTGCATTTACTATGGTCACTGCAGTACCTTTCCGCGGGGCAAAGCCCAGTCCACAATCCGGGCGGTGTTGACGGAGCGGGGGTTAACGACTGGCCAGGACGCCCCCCCCCCCCCCTCCTTTGTAGATTATAAAGTTGTTATATATATATATATATATATATATATATATACACCCACTGTTCCCCCCTTCCCCCCAAGGACGTGGTTTAACAGAGGGCCGTGATTTTGCCCCACCATGTCGCCAAGCGTGACGCCTTCCTTGACTACGACCGGCCGCCTACCCCTCCGCTCTC
>JAODTR010000017.1:686384-698846 GCA_025399935.1 Amblyopsis rosae
TAAAACCCTCCCTGTCCTCCATGGTTGACCTGGAAATGGAGAGGATGGAAGGGAGGCGAGATAAATCACAATAGTGGGATACTGTAGGGGCGAGATAATCCACCGATGGTGTGGGCGTAGCTATAGGAGTACCTAGCACAAATCAGCGGCCGGTGGTAAGCCATGATCTGTGGGGGCTTGGTGGGGCCATTGATTGTGGACGTGGGTGAATAACGGGTGACAGAGGGAGCTGAGAGTAGGAAAACAATTATCTGTGAGGCTGGAAAGCACATAAAGTGAAGAATGATAAACAGTGAAATATGATTGACTCAAAGTGATCTATGAGAGTGGAAGGGCATGCCGGTCTGTGTGTGTGTGTGTGTGTGTGTTATTTTCTATATTAGCGTAAACCTACAGTTGAGGACTGTATGACCTGAGAGCTTCTGAGGGAGCACCCTATTTGTTTTGATTGGAGTTTTAATTTACAGTAAGTATCCTCAAAAATAACTTACCATTACTTTTAAAATCTGCTGGTATTGGAAAGTTTCTGAATTTTAACTACGCATATCAGTTTCCCACTTGACATTTACAGTAAACAGTTGATGTGCTTTCTTTTAATATATACGTTTATTTAATTATTTATTTTAATACAGTATCTAGTTTCAACTTCTTGCAAATCTTCCATTTTCACATGGATGGAAAACAACAAAAAACACCTTGCCCACTGGCGGTGTCTGACACTCGTCAAGACACACCGGAGTTTAGACCACAGTTCTTTTTAACGGAACAGCGCCCGCTGGTGGCGTCTGGCGTCAAGGTTTAGAACGCACTTCTATGTCTTCTTGAACGTCAAATCCACGGAATATCTGCAGATTTTTTAGCTCCTCTAACAATTTGTCTTTACTCTGCGAGTGTCATCGTAAGGGCTTTCCTTTTACGTACTCCGCCGCCAGTTGGCCTTTATCGTTATCTTTAACTGCCGTTTTCAGCAAAGCGACCAGAGTGGTTTACCTGTGATCACCGTGTTCCCTGTGCGCACGTGTGCAAGACGAACGCTTACCTCTCGTTAGCACACGAGAGCTAACTTATTCTATCTGTGTGTGTGTGTGTGTGTGTGTGCGTGCGTGCATGCGTGTCTGTGTGCGTCCCACAGACCACAGATGATATCGTCTCCTCGGCAGAGTGCTCCAGCGATGACGAGGACTTGGAGGAATGTGACTCCGGACACACAGGTGGGGTTGGTGTGTCAAGTCAAGCTGTGCTTGCTCAGAGCCTGGTCTCTGTCTCTCTCTCTCTCTCCCTCTCTCACTCTCTCCCTCCCTCTCCTTTTGATTTGCTACCGGGGAGGAGTCCCTCCTCCAAGCATCACGTCCCGTCGGGGGGGCCTCAAGTGTAACTGCACAAGGCTTTTCCTTTTATTAAGACACAAGCGCGTCGCTCCTTTAAAGCACAGTGGAGGTGGATATGATATGGAAATATTATGGGATAAATCCATAGCAGGCCCTCCTTAGAAAGTCACTATTTTGTCTGTGCGTGTCTTAACTAGGACGAGTAGCGATAAGACGTAGTCTAAACCGTACACTGACACATATGGAATATATATGGTTTAATAGACTGTGGCAAAATTCTTCCTACACCTAAGTTACACTTGGCTACAGGGCCTCTGGTCACAGGCATGGCGAGACGTTGATGCTAATTTTGTCCTCTCAGCATTCGGTGGAGAGTAAAACTTTACCTGACAAAGTATGAAATTAGCATCAAGTCCCATGTCGCTGGCGCTGATGCTTCAAAATGTATCTGTCATGTATACGGTGGCTCCTCGCTCACTCGCTGTGCGTGCGTGCGTGCATGCGTGCGTGCGTGCGTACGTGTGCGCATGTGTGCTTGTGTGTCTCTCTGGCAGACGATACATTTTGAGATTCTTCCGAGAACAAAGATGCTTCACAGCATAGATAGTGTGACATGTAGAAGACTAACTGCAACAGACCCCCCTCCCCTCCCCTTCTTATTCTCGTTTGTGCCTCTTTCGTCGGAGGCTTGCCTTACCTGAAACATTCTAATAGAGAACAGATATCCTCGAATTTCTGTGCGCATCGACTCCCCCTCCCTCCCCCACCGCCCTCCCCCGCACACAGACACAAACACAGACACACACACACGCACACACACACACACACTTCCAGACACACACGTCGCTTTGACGTTAGGTCAAAGCGATACCATTCCAAGTCTTTTAACGTAGGTCAACAAGGGAAGAGAGCTGAAAATGAAGGCATGTGTAAACAGAACAGATCGTTGTTGTTTTGGGGGTTTTGAGACGACTTGGGTTTGTTTGGCTATGGCCACCTTATTACATGACTGTCAGTCAGACTCTAAGAGAGATCTGCCCAAACCGGTTCAGTATGTTTAAAGGGTTCTTCCCCTTAGGCCTTCTGGAAATCATTATTGGCTCGGGCAGTTTAATTGCTTCGCTGTCCTTCAAAACGCCATCACAGCAGACTAATTGATGCTGTATTAATCTGACTAAATATGCCCTGACTTCGCACCGAACATATGCCAACATTTCAGAGCTCATAATAAGTCTTACAATGGTGATTTCATTGAGACCTAGTTAAAACAGAGCGTTTGTCTTTTTATCTATTTTCCAAAATAAGAGTAGTAGCCTTGGGTTCATTTAATTCTTCCCTAAATTATCTTTGGCAACATATTGAATAGTTTAGCAGAACTTTTCATGTTTTTCTCGACCCGTTAAATAAATTAATTTATTCAGAAACCTTATCACATCATAATATATTGGCATTTATTTCCCATAAATTGTGCACACGTTTATGGCCTTTTTGTTTCCAAGGCCTTACACGACATGATTCCCCATGTAGAGTTTAAACGCGAACATGTTATCAGCGCGAGTTAGCAGTGCTCGTCTCACGTTGGTGATTCATTTTAATCCGATGGGCAAGTTAGCTGACGTACGACCTCAAACCCAAGCATTCTCAGAACGTCTGTACAACAACAGAGCAAAACGCTCTGAGCTAAAGGTAACAGGGTACCCTGTCCTCATATAGTGGCCACATATGCAAATCATACACAATCATACATAACATCCCGCCGTGTTGACACAGAAATTCATATTGCTCATTCCTCCCTCCACCCCCCTTGCTTCCATATGTGTGAACAGCTTGCATGACATAACTTTTTTTGTTGTTATGATTTCGGTTTCATTGTTTGGGTTTTGTGACGCAACACATGGACATCTCTCTCCTATATCGACTTAGACACCATTGTCGGACTGCTTAAGAATTAAATTTTGAGTTTATTAATTTTTTAGGGTGAGGGTGTCATGTGGTTAGCGGGAGGGAAAGAAAGAGGGGCGGGACTGGTGGAGGGCAGGAATTTGTCTTTATTTGATTCTTCCTCATCATCCGCCGTCCATCTACCAAGCAAGGGCATCAGTGCTCCTCCTGTATTTGACCTCATCTTGTGCCGCATGAACTTTTGGTGGTTAAAAAAAAAAAAAAGTCTCAAAGTCCCCCCCCCCGGTCCTCCTCATCATTCGCTTTAATTTTGACCTTGTTGTGTTTCCGTTAACTTTGACCGAGGAAACATCCCTCATTTTCGATACAACGCAAGGGAAATGAACGGCAACAAAATCTTTTTCCTGCCATCACCCCTTTATTTTGGTCACGTGCAGGCAACCCCATTCTGTCTCAAGGAAGTTGTGTGTGAAAGAATGACGCCCCTCAAAAAACACCCCCCACCCCACCCCAACTTTCCACTTCACCCCCCCCAGGCCATCTTTCTTTTAGCCCTTCTGCATATACATGTCTGTTTGACTGCAGATGGCATAAAAAGAGTTTTATTGCCACAAAGTATATCTGTTTTTCTATTCTATCTGTTGCTCCCAGTAGTAGACATGTGTGGCATGCACACTATGCTGGACTGTACCGCAGGTGTACACACTATCCGTGTCAGACCTTGGTAAACTGTCCCACAACCCCCCCCCCCCCCCCTTCCCCACTCCCTCCTCTCTTCTGCTTATGCATGGATAATATGATTGGCAGCCATTTTGTGTTCTTCTCCTCTCACCCATATATAACAGGCTAACTTAAAGTCCCTACCCACCTGCTTTTCCCTGCTGGCTGTTAGCAAGCGTTGGTGTCTTGCCGGGGCCGGTGGCAGTTGGTGCTTCTGTGGCAGTGGTTGTACTTGTGCTTGTGTTGGTGTCTCGTCTGTGTTTCGCCAGGCAGTCTGTCTCGTCCGCTGTATATGGTGGTCTTGTGGTTGTTTTGTTGTGTGTCTGTGTGTTTTGAAACTGTTAAACCTTGCCCTTGATCCAGCGTGAGTTCCACAAGACAGCCAATTAGAAGCGGACAAAGATCTTTATTAGCCTGCGCTCGGTACTCAGTGCATAGCGATTAATTACCGACAACAAGCCATGCGGCTCTTGTTGGTGTAATACGAGGGGACAGCTGAAATCTTCCCAGGAGCAAACACCCAAAACCAAAATCTACATCTACGTACCTACCACTACCATAAAATATTAGATAACTCAGTTTAGAATAAAGTCAATCAGCGGTTCAATTTCACAGTCATTAACAGTGCCTCAGTTTTTCATTACCATGTAATCGAAAACATTTAGGGATTAATTTGCAATTATATTGTAGAGATTGATGCAAATGATTCAATTTGCTTATAAATAGCCAAATGCAGGTCTGGCCATTTAATATATGCATATCTGTTGTTAACTATCATTGACATTTGTCAGAACCGACAGGTGTATAAATTGGAAATATTTCTAATCTATTTATCTTATATATGAGTGTTTTACTAAATGATTGAATTGCTGTTCTAAAGTCCCAAAAGTATTGTTATGTAATTTAAAATAATACCCTGTAGGTTGCAATGTTGTAGATATGCGTTACAATATACTAATTTATTTGTGATTTGTAGCATAAGTTACAAAAAGTAAGCATCTGGCACCAGTGGAAAAGGCTTAATTGTTTACTTGAATTTAAAAGTATGTTATAGTAACTAATTACTTGGAAAATGCCATCAATTGCCCCCTGGAATATCATTCATCTGCAAAAAATGCTCGTTAGCAGTTCGGCAACTGCTTCAAAGCAGTGAAGACATACAGAAGCATAAAACAAAAGTACATGTATTAATAAATGGGTCACAAATGGTGCCATTTGGGCCATTACCCTTTGATAAATAGACATGCAAGTCTAACAGAGATCTGACCTATTTTTGGAAGCCTCTGCAACACCGCTAGTTGTAACATATCTAGTCCAAGGAGATGCTAGATTTTGATATAGGCTTCTGTGATAGCTCCATTGGCAAGATGAAGGGTCCAGACATGTGTGGGGACCAGAATGAAGTATGATAGGGATGGATCAGTGAGTTTCCTCGTGGCATCGGGCTCCAGCTTCCGTCAGGCCCAATTGGGCCGGCTGTCACTTCTGCCAGGGCCTCACATCCGTTTAAAGGTTATTCGCCTGCCACATGTCCTTTGAGCGCGGAGGTGGTGCCTAATGGCCGTTCAGCAAATCGACCGGTTGACAGGGGCTAGTTGCCTAGTTGCCTGGCGAGGACGCCGATTTAATACGGCAGAGGGCAGCGAGCCACATGATGACGGATTAAGAGTTGTCTGCCACACGCCATGGCTAAGGGGCACCCCTTGAAGAAGCTATGGCAGTCGGTAATACCGGCGCTCGCTCACATGGCAGGAGAAAGCGCTCTCTGGATCCCAAGACCCCTAAACAGTCTCCAGCCTGCAGTATAGGCAAAATGTCCAGGATCCAGGAGGAAATAGGATTGTGGCTACAGGGGTGGGTGGCCTCTCAGCCAAACTCCCAGGCCTGTAACCATGTGTTTACACCGATGACAAAAGAGGGAAGCTTGTGGTTTGGATCCTCTGTTTCAGCAATGCGTGTCATGCTGCCTTCACCGCCATTGGTAGTCGCCATGTCGCATAGCTCAGTATTTGCATAAACTGTACCTCGCCCCACCTAGTTGGCTTGCAACTACCAACCTTGTCTTGTTGGCACTGCACATTGCACACTCTCAATGAAAATGAATGGCAGCCAGTCACTTTGGCTCCCTCATTAGGCGTCCGCGTGAATGCAAGTTTATACTTGAAATAATTACCACTAATTGTCACACTGTAAGTCGCTTTAAGCTGATCCACTACAAGTCGATGAAAGTATCTGCTAAATGCCCAATTCGGTGGCTGGTACGTGAGCAGACGTACTGTATATCTGTGGGAAGTGCAGCTTCGTGCAGTGGATATAACTGGGTACGTCCAGCCAGTGAACCGCACTGCCATCTCTATTTCTCTGTCCTTATTAAAAGATGCTCCCTATATTCGGTATAAATGAATACATCGTGCTTCAGCAGGTCTGTGAGCACAATACACACAGACACAATGGGATCATGGGGGCCCCAAAACCTCTGACTTCCCTGCAGTTTTGTAGCTTGGAAATCCTTTTGACTTTCTCCCTTTTTAAAGAATTGTTATGGCGGTGCGCTGTTAAATCCTTGGCACGCTGCTGGGATTCATCCCCATTCGGGGGACCTCACATGCACACCCACACGCACACACACACACACCTTCATGAGCTGTGTGGACGTGGGGATCAGTCCAGGAGAGCAGGGAAAAGGATGGGCGGCGGAGAGCAAAATCAAAAGAAAGTGCTGGCGTGATGGTTTCTGCATCTGGAGCGCCTAAAGCTGCTGAGGTAGTCTGACACGCAGTCAGCCGAGCCACGTTTGGAGCAACTTTATTAGCTTAATTCCTCCTCAAAGGCCGGCACAGGTATACAGCTGATAGCCAAGCTGCTGCCCCTGAACCTTTTCTTCTTGCGTGAGATGATAAGCAGTGAAAGAGCCACGAAATACCCCATTTGCCTCATTGTTAATCTACACTTAAAGTCTCCATCAGCCTAGTCTATTTGGACCGTATCGGTCCAAATAGACTAGGCTGTAGGAGAGACTTTACGGTGCCTGCTGAGGTGTGAAAAGTCTTCTAGAATCAAAAGTTTAAAAAAAGAACATGCGTCACTCCTCCGTAACTCTAGCAGAGTGGAGGATTTTATGAGAAAAAGGACGAGCTTAGTGCAAAATCACCCAACCCTCCAAACCCCATCCTTCTCGACACAAGCCAGAAAACAAACACAATCTTGTTAAGCAAACCCATTAGAAAGCACTGTGTTTGTCTGGTTGAACTACACAGCGTGATGTGCAGTGCTTGTATGAGAGCTTATGCAGGATTAAAGTGTTTATTTACTAGCGCATCAAGGTCCTCTGCATAAGCTTTTCCGGGGACCCTGACGGCAGAGGTTCCCGCACTCACTATCCACAGGTATAGTTGATGCGGTGTAAAACACTTGTCAAAAGCTGTTAGCCCAGAATGGACCGAAGGAATGCAAACCAGGCCAAGTCTCAGGCGATAGGTGCGATAAATAGACCCTGTTTATCCCGGGCGGTTATTGTTTATTCACCATGGCATTGATTGAAACATTATCGTAGCCACACAACAACAGGAGCAGACAAGCTGCTGTGCTAATATGTTAATAAGGATCCCTTCTATTTAATGCCGATAATTAGTCTACTGTCCTCCTCTGCAATCCCCTACACACAGTTAAGCCATCGTACATTAAACATGCCGCTCTACAGTTGGCGCGGTGTGACCGACGCTGTGTTTCGCACGTACTGTATTGCTTTGCCCGTGCTCCGCGACATGCCGTTCATTATCAAGGACCGCGAGAGAAACCCTTAAAGGATGTAATTTCTGTGAACAGCCAAGATGAATGGAGGAACCAATAAACTCGTATAGCACCCGTGAAAAGCCTTCTAGGGCACATAAAGCGGCGTAATGCCGCAGGCTCTCTTGTGGAACTCCCTCCCACCGCTGTATTTATGTCGAACGAATGCTGTTATGCACGCTAACATGATGTGACTAAACACTCCCATTAATTATGGTTGTAGTTTCCCCTTTGGTTAAATAACGAAAGTGGTGGTGAACAATTGCCCCACAATGTTGTTTACAGTATATCAACCACTGTATACACTCCCCTGTTAAGTGCAGAGGAATGGTTTCCTTGCCTGAGCAGATATCCCACAGCCCTTTGCGGCGGTGACCTTAAATTGACCTTTCACCCTGACCTGAGCCCAGCTTGCTGTTATTGTTACTGTACATTACTCTCCCTAAATGCAACTTACTTAAGCACGCATTAACCAGATGTACCAGACACTTGAAACGATATATAATACACTATACCTCTTTCTCTGACGTGCATCCAGATTGCACGCCTTGTCCCGTCTTCAATACTAGCAAGAGAAATGTATTTCCCTGAAAATTAACTAATAATGCTGGTTCATTATTAGTTAGAAGAAAGGAGGTGGCGTGCCACTTTCTCTGTCTACCCTGCTGTGTGCCTTCTGGTTGTTCATCTTTAAAAATGTGAGAAAGTTTGTTGCTTTACATTTTGTTTATTCCACTGTACATATATGTAAACACATATATGCGTCTATATATTTCTGAACATTCTCAAATTTTAGAGAATATGTTTCTAAATAATTGTTATTGCTAATGTTTTTTTGATGATTCATTTCCTAAAATTGTAGCAAAATTCCTCTTTTCTCTATGAATTAATCATTGACTCAATGGCTACTAAACCCACCAAATCCTAAAAAGATTGGATAGCGCAACGCAACAAGATTTCAAGGTAATCATAGAGAAACGAGAGAAGACACTGTATGAAAAAGAGAACAATTTCTACAATCGCCTATTACATATTTCTGTTGTTCTACACCGATCTCTGCTATACATTTGGATTGAGAGTAACTGATTTGTGCATGGCAAAGAAGTTGCAGCTTAGGGTCTGTAAGACTCGTCAGTGCTGAGTGCTGTTGTCTTCTTTTAGATGGGCATGTATATGCTCATGTTGTCTGTATATATCCCCATTCCCTTCCTTACAGCCCAAAGCTCTAAGTCCGCCCGACCGCTTCGTGCCGCCTATACATGGACATGGCAACTGATGTACACGTTCACCCCCATCTATGTCATTTCCTTCTTAGTGTGTTCATAGGTCCCACCCCCGTTTCACTCCCCCACCCCCTCCCCTACCCCCCCACCCCGCCTAAAGACCCGCCACGTAAATAGATTCTAAAATATGTACGATCATCCATACACTCAAACAGTGAACGCGTTGAAAGTCAGAGGAGAAAAAAAATACAAAAAAGCTAATCAGGCTGTAGATATTTATTGAGAGACTGTAAAATGTATCAGAACAAGACATAGATGTACAGGTTTTTTTTATATTCATTTTTTTTATACAAAATAAAACAACTATTTAACGAACCAAAAAAAAAAAAGAAAAAAGATACTTAACTTGAACGGTGAAGATAGTTTTTCATGTCATGATGTGTGGATGTATGTGTTGTTTGCTCCCTGTACCATCCTGTCTAAAAAATAGAATAACTATTAATCAGAAACTGTTAAAAATAAACTTGTCCAAACGCATTCTCACACAACTTTCTTTATTAATTTTTTTTTTCTTCCTGCCAAAATCATGCGGGCAATTTGTTGATGTAAGTTGACAAAAATGATGGTATGCTTTCTTCCTTTTGAAAACTATTTTTGTAGGCTTTTTTTTATTATTATTTTTCTTTTCTATACTTACTAATCCCTCTGGGCAACTCTCTGTGGCTTTCCTTTGTGAATGTTTGGAAATGTTTGCTCTAACTGAACTTTTTGCATTGCCTTCATTATTATTATTTTCCTATTTTTTTCGGTTTCCATTTTCTTTCCCATTTTCGTAGCAAGAGGTTTGCATCTCTTTATAGTGCCCTGTTTGTGTGAGCCTTTGCAGTGTATTATCGAGCCACTTTGGCAAAAGGATAGCAGATTCAACAGACGCCAGAATGATCCTGACACTATAGCCAGTAGCAAGGCCAAATCTGCTCTGGACAAATAAAACCCAATTATAAAATCTATGGATATATTTAAGTTCTTCACGTGCAATCCAGAAGGTATGATAACCTTGTGCTTGAAAGTAGGCCCATATTATGAGGAAATGTCACTTGTACACGAATGTAGGTTAGTTAGCCTGCTTTGAATATCTGGAGGCATTCTGGTGTCTTTGAACTGCCAGGTGACTTTGTGCCATTGTGGCAACTGTTTAGGAGTCAAAAGGCACGAGGCTAGGGGAAATAGGGGAGCTAAGTGATGCAGATTATTAGGTCATTTTTTATTAAAAAACCCTCAAGGCAGTTTCATTTCCTCTATGAAAATGCACCTGGATCAATCGTAGCAGCTGCCATACAAACTTGTTCTCATTTCAGATGGAGTTTGCTTTGAAAATAAATATATTTTGTCCAGTGAAGTGGTTTCAAGCCCATTTGCTTGCACAAATCCCGTTCATTTTTGGTAATGCTTCCTGAATTTGACTGAAGGAATCCCAATATTGTAATAAATCATAGGCTACAAGCCTCTCAGACCCCAAACTATGCCTTTTATGGTATAATGATATTATGTAATAACATACATATTTTAGTTGATGATATATGACAATATAATATCAAAAATATTTTTTGTTTTATAGTTTAGTTGAATAATGCCAGTAATATCTAACCTGGGCCTAATATTCATGTCTTTTTAGATTTTACAGATCTCAAATCTCTTTTCATTTTGTTTTCCTTACTGTCTCAGTATGTGCTTGCTATTTATGTTTAATTAAGTTTAAGTTAAATTTAGTTTAAACACACAAAATGTGTTTAACTACGTGGATACATGTAAACAAATGTCACTTGACTTGACCAATATGATCGGTCTTGATGGCAACTTGGCCTCTGAACAGCACATTATGATCAACAACATCAAACTGTACAAAATGAGCAGACATGTTTAGATCTGTGGAGTCTACCAGCCTGATTTGAACTGGAGACCACTGTAGTTTGCTCATGCCACTGAGACCAGAATAGTGGTCTCTATAGTGACCAAGTTATGAGATTTTAGAGCGCATCTGTGTATGGTTTGATATGAAAATGAGGTCCAGGATGAGAAATGGGATTATTGAAGCAGAGTATCGTCAGTTATCGTCAGTGTGGCTCACCCTTTGCATCCCTCAAAGCCTTTTGATGCATTGTATTCATTATTATTTCAGTTTGGGTCTTGTTTGGTTCTGGGTATCATTGATTTTGCACTGGTACAGTCTTTTACGTCATTCTTTTATTTGGATTAATTGATTAGTTCCTTCCTTACGCTTTGCATTTTCTTTCCTCTTTAAAAGTTTTTTATTTTTTTACATTATTGGGTTACCAGTTCTTTGGATGTTTGTTTTCCACTGAAGTTCCTGTCTATCTTCTGATTGGTTGTTTCTCTCTCTGTCCATTCTGCCTTCCAGGAGGGGAGCTAGTGATCCCCATTCTAGTAGAGGACCCCATAGACATCCCCTCTGTGTCCACCCGCTCTCCCTTCATTCCCCTCCCCCCAACCCTCCACCCCCTCCTCACCATTATCGAGACCACCAAACAGTCCCAGGCCATTGCCACTGAGGCGGGGGTACCTTGCTTGTCGGACCGAGGCGGCGATGATTGTGGTGATGGTGGTGATGATGATGATGATGGTGGTGGTGGTGATAATGATGATGTTGATGATGGCATGGTGATTTCGGGGTTTGGCTCTGGCGAGGCGTACGACTCTAGCCTGCCCCCGACTGACGATGAAGATTTTTACACCACCTTCTCCCTGGTAACAGATAAGATCTTGACCACATCGGCCTATGAGGGCGGCTACAAAGCCCTCGCGCCCAAATGGGAGGCCAAGGACTTGAGGCCTAGCAAGGCCTCCGAGGCGGGCAGGACTACGCCCACCCCGCCTCTGCCAGACCTCCCCTCGGGCGCCCCCCCGCCGCCTAAGCGGCCTGCCGGGAAAATGAACAACCGCGAGGCGAAGCCCCCGCCGCCGCAGACGGACATAGTCCTTCTGCCGCTGCCCACCGCGTCCCTCGACATTGACGGCACCAAGCCCCGCGGGGGGGCGGTCGTCACCTCGCCCATGCTACGCCCGGCACCCGGCGCCCCGCCCACCGTGCCCGGGGAGGTGGTGCGGCGGGCGCCGCCGCAGCCGCCGGGGGTCTCGGAGGTGATCCGGGAGTCGAGCAGCACCACGGGCATGGTGGTAGGCATCGTGGCGGCCGCGGCCCTGTGCATCCTCATCCTGCTCTACGCCATGTACAAGTACAGGAACAGGGACGAGGGCTCCTACCAGGTGGACGAGACACGCAACTACATCAGCAACTCGGCGCAGACCAACGGCACTGTGGTGAAGGACAAGGCCGCAGGCGCCGTTGTCAAGGGCAACGCCAGTGGCAAGAGACCGAAGGACAAGGACAAGGAATATTATGTATAGGTAAACCAGTCCATTACACCCCATGTGTAGGAAAACACAACATTAACAGTTTGGAACAACATTATATATATATG
>JAODTR010000017.1:746771-767713 GCA_025399935.1 Amblyopsis rosae
TCTTCATTTAACAGAACACAACGCAGGCTACACGATTTAACACACACACAAACATAAATAGACACAGCCGGTCACATCTGGATTATCCTTTTGCTGGTTTGAAGCTCTCTGCTCTACTCCCTACCATTCCATACTGTAGGTTCACACATTCTCACAGCTTAACCTATACTATGCCTCCACGATTTCCTTCGCTTTGCATTTGAGTCTTGGAACTCTCAAACCAAAAGTATGTCAGCCAGGTTGGTGCCAATTACTGTAAATCTAAAGTTACTGACAGTTAATGCAAGCTACTGTAATTGTAAGATAATACACTTTTTGTCAAATTCAACAAATATTTCCTCACATTTCGCTAGCTTACCGTTCTCTGTGCATGTAGAAAAAAATATCCAATTCTACACAGCCCAGGCTACGTAAAAAAAAAAGTCATCAAAGTCGTAGTACTACGCTTTTCTTCACAATGCGTTTCCACAGTATGTGTGAGGTAGCGCCGTGGAGCGATACTGTTTTGATTTGAGCTTGAAGTTAGCAAAAATGACTAACCCTGCCTTTCTATCATTAGAAGGCAATTAGAACCATTAACTGATCATAACAAACTTGACAATTTTCACAGATGGTACTGTAATAGCTGATTCAACCACCTTCTACCATTCAGAACATGACCTAAGTTCAAAAAAATGCCCGGCAACTACTGACACTTGTAAACGTGTTTCAAACTTCAACACTGAGCTTGGGAAATCAGGTGCTATGAGACAACTGGGGAGTCAACCTACAGTATATTACTGTATCACTCCAGCCTTTAAAATAATGTGTGACAATGCGGTATACTTGTCATAATTTTAACACTGTCTTTGCCTTACAATAGTTTTAGTATAGTAGTAGTAGTAGCTTGCCTATAATAGATTAGAATAGATACAGTAAATTGATATTGGCCAAAAAATGTAGGCCTAACCCAACTTCTTCCAACCCACCAGGGACATCACCAGACCTACATTATTTGCGGGACTTTAGCCCCCCTAAAATACATATAGCTAGAAACGCGAGAGCAGGCATGAGCTACAGTCACATCAGAAATTAGTAAAAATAAATAAAAACCTTTATACCAATAAATGTTTAAGCAGTTTCTATTTAGCTCACTGAACATTGCTGTAATGGACAAAATACAGTAATAAATACAACAAACCTCTCCCGATCTCCTCGATTTGTGTGTGGTTCGTATTGAAGTTTTATATTATATTTTCACTTTAATGTTGGCCTTATAGTGTGTCAGGGAATAGCTATTTTATTGTTTGTACAGCAATTGTGATATTGATAGAAGCACATTACAAGTCCCACATTGAACGACTAACGCATTTTATGTCTTTAGCAATATTTGCATTTTTTAGTTGTACCTTTTGTTGGTGTTGGATGGCTGGGAAGATAATTCTCAGTCACATTCGATCAGTGTCTTACACAAACTTCAAAAAACATTATATTTTGATCGATTTTACACACGATCAAAAGACGTATTGGAGGCTTAACCCCACTATCCATGAATGTCTATAACGTTGCTGCTTCCTGTACCGTATGTGTGGTGCATGTAACGTGTGACGTTCAGCAAGCTACTGCAGGGAATAGTGACTGACTTGTACCTGGAGGTGGCTGAGC
Organism: Amblyopsis rosae; assembly: GCA_025399935.1. Classification (NCBI taxonomy): domain Eukaryota; kingdom Metazoa; phylum Chordata; class Actinopteri; order Percopsiformes; family Amblyopsidae; genus Amblyopsis; species Amblyopsis rosae. The sequence goes on from JAODTR010000017.1 coordinate 748,416, forward strand.
CCTGTCCATGCTGCAGGATGTAGGAAGGCGAAACTGGATCCCTGAAAGGTAGCAAGCAACTGCCGTTAGATGGAGATGGAAGCTAAGCCTAGCCTTGTACACACATACAATCTCTCCATACCTACCATGCCTTACTCCAACACATATACAAGCACTTAAGTTACACATGACTAGTATTTACAGGTCCTCTGTAATTCCTCTATACTAATCATCGTCAGTCAGCAACAGGCAGAGGCAGGTACACAGAAATGCCAGATTTAAGGTGCGATAAAAGGCTGGTATTTCTGAAAAACCGGACAGCCTAGGTTGGTTTAATTGCCTAATTTGAGAGTATATTTTCATATGGTCTCTAAGCAGTATCAACAGAACTATCTATGTTTCATAGGGCAATAATAATTAATATTTGGATTTGTCCAGCATATCTGTGTTCCCACCCTCAATATGCAGACACACTAATGGCACCTGGAACATTTCATTGGGAACGCCAATAGGCAACACTCGGAATTGCTACAAATATTATTATAAAATTGGGTTTTGTTTCCCGTTGTTGGGAAATGTCCAATCTTTGAAAATTGGAAGTAAATTACATTACTGACTTGTAGCAGAAGGGAATAGGAATAAAGCTGCAATCGATACGGTCAAATTGAGTTCATAAAAAGAATCAATATTTAATAGGCTAGGATTGACTTGAGAATATAGCTAAACGTATAAATGGGTTGATCCTTGTGAGAAACTCAGTTTGCATTGCCTGAAGATGTTGCCCATATGTCAAGACCCTAAACGGGCCCTCCTTGATCATGTCTGAGCGATATTTACCCCAGCTTGTTTGTTGACACACCAAAACAACACCACTGGTTGGGTGAACCCAGTGATAGTGTGGGGGCCCCTCCAGCACCCACACAGCTGTGCTTAAAACATGCTGGGGTGAATATTCAGAGTATGGGTGGGCATACTGTGATTGAGGGGTGTCCCTGTACCAGTACTGCTCAGAGAGAAGTCAGCACAGCTCAAATGCATGCAGCATCTGAATCTCAAACTAGTCATGAGGTGCACCCTAATAACATACACTACAGTACGGCACTGTAGAAGACACAATTATATACACTTGTTTTAATTATATGAATTCAATATAAATTGAGGATATAATTTATATAAATTTATGAAAATGTCATGGTGGTGTTATTAATAACATGAACTAAATTATGATTAACATATTTACTCCTACACATATTTAAACACCAAAATGAATTTAAAAACTGAGTAAGAAAAAAGTTGATAAATGTTAAATGATATCATTGGGGTGTACTATTATCATAAGCCTGGCCCTATGGGATGTAATGTAATGCATATTATTTTAGAATTGGTTATATAAATAAAATAAAAACACCAAACTGATGGAGTTTATAAGATCTAAAAGAAACAACATAGCAGTCTACAGCCTGAGAGAAAAGATGGCATAAGATGTAATGTGCAGACCGAGACAAATATAAAGACAGATAGACATTACAATCAACCAGTGGATTATTCAGACAATAGACTTCTCTGCTACTGTAGAGAGATGAAACAAACATGACTGAACCAAAACATTTCAGTCTCTGTCAGCAAGCTGCAATGGCATGTTTCTTAAATCGAAGGGAAGCAATGAGGTTAAGACAGGGCAGTGACACATAAAACCACAGTGCAGGTTGAGGAGACAGAGACAGAAACAGTCAAATTAACGCCTTTTGAATGTTTTGTCAGTATCCATTACTAGAGAAGGACGGGGGTTATCTTTGGACTAATAGTGTATACAGTATGATTGATTAGTTGTATAGATCCTTAGAAAGGTTAGGGGGTACAAATCTAGCAAATATTTTTGTAAGACAAAATATTTCCATAATAAAATGTCATTGTAAATATTTTGTTGAATAATTAGTCATTTTAAATCCCTTTTGCACTCAACTTCAAAACATTAAGTCACATATTACATGAAGGTCTGGTGGCATACCAAGGCATATTTACATGAATTTGAGCATACTTATGAGTAATCCAAATATTAATATAATATCTATTATCTATTAATATAATATCTTCCTGAGGTAAGTTTACTTTGCAGAATATATTCATGAAAAATCTCACAGTTGGCTATACTGTATACTATACTAAACTAGAAAAAAAGCTATGCAAGGATCTTTTAGTAAAATGTGACTCAATGGCATTTTATAATGCTTTTCAATATGGTATACATAATATGACATAGACCTTTGGATAGTTCAACAAGACTGCTCAAACCTTTGCTTCCATGCAGTCAAGACATTATTTCAGAGAATTCGCTGAAAATGTTCTCCTTGCCTTCCACCCGCCTTCATTTGAGCGAGACGCCGTCCTTGCCAGAGGTTTGTGTGTTGGGGGTTGGGGGGGGGGGGGGGCTCGGATTGGCAAAGAGCTGCTAAGATACTGTTCTTACTCAAGTCAGGGTGTATGGAGTTGATGATTGCGAATGGTTGACAAGCTGTGCACATGAGCATGGGGGCTAGTAATGCAAGGTCTGCGTGAATATTCTTGGCATATCATGACATGCTGGGGAATGATGAGCAGGCTTGAATGTCGACAAATGCTGGATTCTTACTTGGCCAGAGTAACTGGGAGATTACCTGCTGCAACAACTGATGCCAATCTTAATACGTCTATGTGTACAGTAGCTCTTGTATGGTTCATCCTGGTCACAATGCGCAACTGTTTCACTCCCTTGCCAGTAGACAGATGCACACTGGCATATTAACTGTCATAGCGTGTGCATTATTTAAGTGGACACATCGATTCCGCATAACCCTAGGTACAGTCCGGATATTACATGTTCCCTTTTCTAATTTTAGAAAAGGGAAAGCAAGTATAAGTAAGTTGTATGATGGGAAGGTGTACATTTAAACCAGTGAGATGAAGATGGAAGAGTGTTTTAGGTCAATAAAACAAATGTTTTGTTATGCTTGGAAATTCTGGTCCTCCATGCAGACATCGTTTGAATAGAGAATTTTAAGTTTAATGAAGAGAGAAAGAAATGTTTATATATATATATATATATATATATATATATATATCTGTGTCCAACCTAGATGTCCTAAATTGTTAATACCTTTAAATGACATAATATCAATTGACCAGGTCAATTGATATGGATTATCATTAGCAAAATGACAATGGTTATTAGCAACATATAGGACAATGGATGCATGATGAATTATGAGAGGGATTGACATGGATGACTTGACATAGGACAAGCAGCAGAACGTGTTGAGGTTGTGTGTTGTTCATTTCACCCCAGCTGTAATGTCTGGCCATGATGTTACAGGAGTAAGACGTAGGCCTTTCCTGAAGAGGCATTAGTACGTTAAGATAAACACGTTGTCCATAGCCACATACATATATACATACAGTGGTGATGCCCCCATGGATGCAAGGTGGATTAACCTTTTGTGTATGAGATATACAGTACCAACAAACCATTACAAATCAATGGCGTGAGATAATTGCTCTTACTGTATTTAGCCAGAGAGAGTCTCTGGGGAAATGCTACCTAGAAAAAAACGCTGGTCTAAAATAATGTTTTATAGTATCAAATGCATTTGTATTCGCAATTTAATCTCATTGTGACGTTTTCTAGCCAATAGTTGCTCAAGCCCAGTTACTACACAGTATGACTTTAACACATTTCCAACTGAGTATTGTCAATCAATCCACTAACAAATTTGTATTTGAACTGGTTATCTGCTGTTTTATTCACTTTAAATAGACCTTTCCGACCTGTCAATCATGCGTCAATAATAACAAATCAGATTACCAGAATTGCTTTAGCAATGCCGGATGTGTTAGCAGTTAGACTATTTTAAACTGTACTACTAACAAATTAAATAAAATAATGTATCGGATAAAAGATAAAACAGGATAGATAACCCTTTGTTCGTCCACACTAATCTTGCATAACAATACAGTAACGTGTGTAGTGTATTACAAATTTAGCACCTAACTGTATTGAACTGGATGCCACAGTACAGAACACGTTAATTAAATGGTTGCTATTCTCAGTCACAGGTCACAAAGCAGAAGATTACTGTACTGTTTATCTGTTTTCACAGGGCACTATAAAGCTTAATATATGCTTGTGCACCCTTATAAATTTGTCATTAGATGTGCTTCGGGAACGTGCAATTCCAACGAGAGATCCTGCCAGACTATACAGTACAGCAGGGAGCTCATCATCCTCTTTTCCAACCAGAAAACACAGTTTGCTAAACTAAAGTGTTGGTGGATTAACGCTTGTGGGAGGCGGCTGAACTGAACGTAAACAACATGAACTAGAATGTACAGTAAAATAGCAAAAAATCTGCATTCACCTTTAGTACCGTTACTAGCTACATACTGTACGTAGCTGTTGTAGCTGTTTAATGCTTATTCTGTAATAGCATTTACAGCCAGTGTTGGATGTTGTGAATACGGTACATTATATCCTTGACTAAAGTTCTCTGAAACACTGATTGGCAAGGTAGACTAATTTGGCATGAGGCACACAGAAATATATTAGGAATACAAGAATCTCATAGAATGTCCCACAAGCTGCAAATGTGTGTGGGACATTAGCAACAGTATCCAATGGGGGTAGGTCTTACAGGCTGAGCCGGAAAGGTCTATTGTCAGTATTCGAAAAGACAATTAAATCTTAATCAATTACATGTCAAATTAGTTTTGGTTTCTTTATAATTTATAATATTTATAATACCCAATCCTTAAAGTAAAGTAACAGACAATAAAGTAACTTTTCTGATAATCCAATAATATTGTATCACATACAGCAAATTAAATGACTTGGTATTCATAGTACTTGAAAATCAGATATACTGTACTTTTCAAGTACAATAAATACATTAAGTTGGCTTATACTGTATATTTGTACTAAATTACATTTCAGCTTTTTCAGGTTTCCAGTTCACTAAAACTAAATTGTGTACCTCCTAAGTGTGCCGCAACTGAAAAAGGTATTATAAAGCAGCATTGATTTGTGGTGGTTTGTAGAACAAAGCTGTTATGCTGGTCATAACATGCCTTGCTGCATGCCAGAACATCTAATATGAAAACACAATACTGTACATACATATACCCTTCTAGTATTTAATCAAAAAATATATACAATGATTAAAGGAAGATGGTGATTTAGTAATAATAATGATTCTGAACTAAAGTATAAATTGTTAAACACAATAAACAAATGTAACCAAACCAAAGAAACCATTGTGTACTATATGCGTTTTGTTATAGGGCTTATCTCAATTTTGGTCTAACTACTAAGAAAACGTTGTGCAGAAGAGATTTTAAATGGTACAGTAATTCATAAGATCTCTCGAGTATCTTCAGGATACAGGTATGTAAAAAAAATGCTTTAGTATAAATTTGGACAAAACTTATCAAATTATATTTTTTCTGATATTGAATTATTTAAAATCTACAATATTGTTATTTACTACCAGTGCAGGTCTGCACATAATATGTAATTCATTATGATTAGAGTCAATGTATTAAGTGGCAAACAAATGAAGACATTTAAATGTGCCTTTACATATTAAGTGGATATGACCGTGTCTTTAGTTTGAGATGCATCTTACTTACTGTTAATGAGTAGGACAAAATGCATGAACATATAAAATTGAATCCCTACTAGACCTACCGTACACTCTACTCCCCAGAGCTAAGCTATGGGCGCCTAAAATGAAAAAAAAAAGGAAAAGAAAAGAAAATAATAGGAAAAAGAAAAAGTGTGATAGCTTAGTACAAAAACAACACATACTGGGAGGATCAAAGCAAAACATGTTCTACCTGGCCCATGCTGTGAGCTGATTGTGGTTAAATGTTGCCCTGTATTAAATGCAGAAAAAAAGGTGTTCTGATCATTTTGAGGGGATTTCTATGCCTATATACTTCCAAACATTTTGTCTTTTGTCTTTGGCTACCATTGTAAAGCTATGACACCTTTTCCACCATTAGACTTTTTATAAACATCATTAACATCTTGATCCAATGTTTTTAGCAATTTATGAAAAGAATACACAAAACCAACAAATGTAACTGCAATTCCACAACACCACAACAGAAATCAGAATTAAAATAAATGTCACATACAAAATCAAGAAAATATCATAATGTTTTCATTAACAAACAAACAATAATTAATAACTTTAACATATCTTGATTCATTGCAGTCTGAGAGCCCTGAACATTTCAAAATATTAGATAACAGAAAATTTGTTTAGGAACATTTAAATAAATACACAAAGGATGATAAAAAAGCATATTCCAGTAAATTTTGACGATTTTTAAAATGAGATCAGATTCCAGCCAAAAGCATATTGGTCTCAATAAATGGACATATAGCAGTTGCATTACATTGCTAAATGGTAACAAATTTTTATTTTACTACAATCTTATATATATTATAGATACATTTTGAGCAATTTTTTCAGATTTTTTATAAGCATTTTTGCTACAGTTCACCCTAGCTGATTTTAAGGGAATATTTCTCTTTTGGACTACTGTGCGTGCTGGATTTGTGAATATTAAGCGAGTTCCTGTTATTATACAGTTCCATGGTTTCCTGGCATCAACACTGTTAACCCAGATTTCAATAATACAATGAATTATTTTCAGCAAGTTAGTCAGTTTGTAATAGGGAGAGAAAAAATAAATATTCTGATAATACTGTATATGGTGCAATTCCTTTTACTTTTAAATTATGACAAATGCAAACTAATACTATGACTTATTCCATGCAGGTTGTTCAAATGTACTTATTTAATGTTCCACTTGATGTATTTACTATTTTAATCTAAGTAAATCAATCTAGGTCTTACTTTAATATGATAATTAATATGCCTGAGGATTGTGAAAATAAATGAGCTATAGCCAGGTAACAAGTAACATTATTAGGAAGTTTTAATGATAAAAACAGTTATTTTGTTGCCATTTAATGGACATTTTAATTGATATACTTAAGAAATCTGAACTGCCACCATGTAAAACCATGTCAGCATTAGCAGTGTTTACATTGAATACAAATCAAAGCAGGCAGTCCCTTTACAGTTAGACCATATTCTATTGACAAGCACAATAGCCATACTGTATATCACATGTATAAGGCTTCACTTGTACTTGTTGAACTCTATGACTATGTCATGTGGTATGTTAAAACGCATGTTTGACTTGATATCAAGAACTTTACAATGTACTTTCAGTTTTGTGCTACAGTACTAAACTTTCAGGAATCACACCCACAAACTGTCGGTACACAGTATGCTGAAAAGGCCGACAGTCCGTTCATTCGATCATGAAAATAAAACAGACCATGCAAAACAAATCCATCCATAGACAGTTTCTAAAATTAAGAATTATCATGTAGGCTTAAAGGAATAGTTCTGTATTTTTCAACCCACATATTAAAATGTAATATCCCATCATATGTAGAGCATAGCCACTCACTACTGCATCAGTATAATTAATAATAATAATAATTTTGCTGGGGCAATCGTATGCACCAATGCAAATCATACAGAATAAGGAAAAAACAATAAAATGCACTTCCAATGTGTTCCAATATTACTGAAACTAGCTAACTACTCCATCTAATTTGTCTCTATGTTTAGACTGTGGATAACTAATATTTGGGAATGTATCTATGGATTCTGATATAATGAAGTGAAATTCTATGTTTAATATAGTCTGGGGTTGTAAAATAGCAAACTATTACTTGTACATAAGAACATAACATCTTCAACTGAAAATCATAAGGTCATGACATTAACACTAATAGAGCAGAGAACAAAAGACTTGCATAGAATGAATGAATGTAGGTTTGAGACATCATGACTGGCCAGTCTTCATGGATTCAGCACCTTTATATTAGTTTGCGCTCCCCACACAAAGGGAAGGATGCAAAGAAGGAATTCCACTGCAATCTCCTTTTAATGATTAAACAAAGAAAATACCAACACAAACCTTATATATATAATAAAATGATAGGCTGATTTGCTAAATGCTCTCACAGTCATATGCCTGAAATCATAAAATATTGTTTAGCCCAGCCTGCAGCTGATTTACAAATGGGAACTAAAAATTATTTTGGTAGGGGTTGAAAACAACCAACCTTTGCCATTGAGACATCTTACCGTTCTGTATTCTGTATTGCAAATAGTGAGTAATGGCAACAATACAGCTCATTAATAAATGTAAAAAAAAAAGTCCAGGTTTTAAAAGTTACTGTCAACAAAAAATGCCATAAAACAGATTGCCTCTATAACACTATTGTAAGATTATCAAGGCAAATTACCATATATTAGGCATTTAACCAACCGTTCAATAACTTACTGTACCAGATATGGATGGACTAGATCTAACAACTCATGTTAAAATGTCTGTCATTTATATTCTTTGTGGATGCTATTTTAGTCAAACCTCATCTTTAGTACACACTTTGTATAAATATTATCTTTCAAAGTGCCACTTGTTTCTCAAGTATTGTCTTTTGGTCGTGCAAAAAAGGGAAGAAAATCCACTTTCCTGACAAAATGTTGCCTCTCCTTTACAGAAAGTATTTTTTAAAGGTTCACATTTCAGTCAGGGGTTTGATACATACAGGCTTTCCCATGGTCCTGTGCTGCAGTGACCATCCACAATGAAGTGAAACTCGGAACGATTTGACGCAGGCCTCAATTCCACAGGCCTGGAGATAACTTTGGTACGCCATGTTTGTACGATGACAATGCAACAGATGATTGGCTAAGGGGGGATGCAACCGGCACATGACCAATTGTTCTTTTCGAGATACACAGAAACAAGCAATTGGCCCAATGTAGCAGAGGATTGAGGGCTCCCACCTAATAAGGTTTCCCAGGAGCCTGCCTCAGCCATCACTAGTGAGGCGGTGTTGGTACATTCAGGGGTACTATCCTGCACCTCTGGAGACATGGTTGGAGGTAGAGGGGAACAAGGCCCTCAGTGGCTCTGATTGTCTAAGTGTATGGGCCAGTGTTCTATTCTTTAAGAAGTGATGAATAGAGAACATGGCAATGGAAATGGCAGTCTTAAAAATAAAGGATATATAAATATATATCTATTTATAATATATATTATATGGATTCATACACGCTTGTACTTAAGCTTACACATGATGATCGATCTGCACTGCACTTGCTGCTATGTTGGGTTATGTTAATACATCCATGGGTTCAGAAAACTTAGATTCAAGCTTACAACAACATATTAGTCATCCATTAATATACCATTTCAATTAATTTTATAAATGGAGGTGTAAACGGTGCATGTTTTGGCCAAGTTGCAATGCAGAAGCCATGCCAAAGCATGGTTTGGCGAGTGTAGCTAAAATACCTGTTTAGAAGCCTGCTAGTTGTATTTGTGTTATATTTGACTATTAACAACAGAACAGGGTCTTGCTGATTGCTGCCATGTCACTATGCAATGTTCTCTCTGTAGCTGCAGTGTGATTTTTAATGAACACTATGCAACTCAAGAAACTTAAGACAGGTAGCCTCAAGACCTTCTGGGACAACATTGACAACTGTATTCTAATTGGATGCACTTTGAAAGATCATCAGCAAATGGGGTTATAGTTCAAATAGTGTGAACATCTGTGCATGGTGTACAAGGTAGTTCCACCACTGGATGAATAGCAACACTCGATAGGAAAAACAATACATCGCGTGTTGTCATCTTTAGACTAATTATAACATGGAATGGATCGTGTAAAATGTCATACTTAAATCAACATAAATGTTTGAGAAACTGGAATGATATTGAACCTGATAATAGATTGCCTGTCCTCATCACTGCAGAAAGAATCTGAAGGGAAACACTGGTATGGACTTACCTCGAAGGTGCGCATACAACTGAATGACTATAATGAAATGAATGGAGACTGAACTCTTAAGGTAAACAAATGAAAAAGTGCTGGGATTGGTTTAGACTAACTACCATCGTAACCCCTCTCAGAGCTATGTCAGTACACAGTATGGTTATAATTTTAAACAGTACAGGTATTGAATATAACTTTTCTCTATATACAAAAATGTTACATTTATATTACACATAATATATAGTAGAGTTCAAACATGAATAAGACTTGTGCAGGATAAAACTGAAGCCAATACATTCAGACACAATGGTTGATACATCTAGCTATTCTTAACCATTTCTATATTTGACTTGTTAGAGTAAAGTCAATTCACAGTCTTTAACAAATCATCCATTGTAAACATTTTAGCCAGGGCCTATAAGGCCACTGAGCTTTGAGACATACAGTATTCAAGAGGAATAAGCTTTATAAGCTTTCATATATCCTTTGATAAAGTTAAAAATGTGATTCAATATTTAAGTTGTGAGTTTGTTTCTGACTCTGTCAATCACTAGCAATCCATCCAGACTATTTCGAAGTCTACCATATTCATTTTTCTTTCAAATTATAAATTGGAAGTAGCTACAAAGTAGACTGAGAAGGCAATGGTTAGGGAATGCTTTGATCACAATGATTAATCAGTAAATAATAAATACTTTATATAATTTATAAATAATGTTATTTGTAATGCATCTATTTAGAAAAACTAGACTTTTTACGTTATTCACAGTATTTTCTCAGTATATTCAGGTGCTTAAGATAATCTTTATACAATAGGAAACTGGAATGAACATTAGAGGCAGACAGGTTACCTTAGATCAATTCTGACCGATTATTGCATTTCGTGGTTTATGTACTGTTTATAGTTAGAGCTTTTGGAGTTTGATGTTGCCAAACTGGCAGTGGCTTTATCCTTTTGGAAAAAGTTGTTGCAGTTCGGACCAGGGTTGTCCATTCAAAATCTAATATTTTGGCATTTAAATACCAATATCTAACTGAAAGGTATTAAGGGGTATAGTTGCACTATAAATATACTGTATATTACACCTATTTTAACTTGTTCATGTGAAGTTAATTCTACTATTTTAACTTGTTAATGTGAAGGTAATTCTCAATGTTGAACGGGTTATGGGTAAACTATACTGCGTGAGTTGGCACTTAAGGATCGCAAACATCGGTCAGTTCCTATCACATTCTTCTGTCACCCAACTATGCTGTAATGCAATATTACTCTAGTCCATGGCTAAGATAAGATTGGATATAGTCATATTGGCAGACTGAGTCTGCACGAAGTAAAGAGACGTCCCCCTGGTTCTCAGGCCTAGCTTGCTATGTAGAATGGGAATGATTAGAATGACATAGACAGGTATGACATGGGCCCACTGGTGTATTTCCTGCTCCACAGTTCAAGACTGGCGCTCCTGTGGCCACCTGCATCCGTCTGCTTGCGAGGATTTTGTTTTTTGTTGACCTCCCACGTAAAGTCTTCTGTGGGCCGAGGGCTGGCGGGGCTTCCGGAGCCTTCCGACGAGCCCTCGGGGGTTCCCTCGATGATCTCGATGCGGGGCGGGTCCATCAGATCCATGATGTTAAAGGCCGACGGTTCCGGCTGGCACATCACCGACTTGTCCTCTGTGTTCTGGCGGACGGGCCAGCTGGAGCCCGCCTGGATCCCCACGGAAACGTGGTCGTCGGTCTGCGTGGTGCCGTCGCTGGCGGGCTCGCGGCACATCGTCCACATGTTGTAGCACTGCGTGAAGTTGAAGAAGTTGCTGTTGAAGGTCTTGAGCTCGCCGCACACGTCCCGCCGCAACTCGGCCAGCTCGTAGCGCATGGCCGAGATCTCGTCCTTCCACTGCATGTTGAAGGCGGCCACCATGTTGGCCGACTCCTTGAAGGCCTGGATAGCCTGGGGGACATGTGGCTCGGGCGTGGCCGCGGGGACCCTGTACGAGGGAGGGGACGCGGGCGGCACGGAGATGGCCGTGACCGTGGAGCTAGTGCTGTGCTGGCTGCGAGCGGCAGCCGTCTCCCTCTCCAGCCTCTCCAGCTCCATGTAGGCAGAGGAGCTGGCCCCATCGTCATCCTCTATCATGTCTTCGTTAAGCAAAGAGGTGCCATCCAGGAGATCATAGCCCTCTGGAAGGTGACATATGCAAACAGAGGGATATTCAAAGGGAAAGGAACAGCTGGACGTGCTCAACTAGGAAGTCAACACACACATCTATGGGAAGCGTGCAGTATGTGAGTGCCGGGGGCTGCATTTTGGTTGAACACCTACCGTACAGTTGATAGGTGTCCTATTCAAGCAGGCCATAAAACATTGACTGTGAGGAAATGCCCCCTCACATGCATTTTGACCCAAACGGAAAGAATTGCAGGTGGCTTATATTTTGCAGGATTCCTCCCCATTGTTAAAGTGTAACTGCACTCTAAAATGTGTTTTTTTTAGCTGTAAACCGATTAATAGGATTGATCTGTGACGAGGCACATCAATGTTGGTGTTAACATTGACATAATTATAAAAATTGTCATGTTATGGGCTGAAAACAGAACTACACGTCATATCCGTTAAAATTCACCCAAGGACCTGGCTGGTTTTCAACTGAACACTTTCACGCTCATCAAACTCATACGTTAACGTACTGTACATGTTAATGGGGGTCCCCCTCTCAGCCCCTCCCCTCACTCAGTTCCTTAACGCATGTTTCAAAGTTGTAGTGGGTGGAGTAAGGCTCAGCACTGGGTGCAGTTACACTTTAATATTAGAAGTCACTTCTGATTAACATTTGTGCCAGGCGAGTCACTTGCTGTTTATACAAGGCAAGAATACACCATCTACAAGTAGCACAACAACCTGTAGATGGTGCTGTCACTAGAGCTAGACTTAGTGATTGACATGACACTGCAGTGAAACAATGAAAGCTAAGCCCTATCTGAGGCGTTACAGAACAGAAGACAGGCGTTACTAGGGAAGCTTCTCTACAGTGAGGTTGAGTGCCAAATGACGTTCCTGTGCATTTCATTGGACTCACATACTGCAGGCTTCACATGGCGATTTTACACTGCCTTCTCACTCATCTCAAGGAACACCAACCGTCATTCCATCTTTTCACTGCACAGCACAGTGTGAGGCTGAATCAGACATGAGATACCAAGTCGGTCATTTCTAAATTAGAAATTTGAAAGATTTGTAGAGAACATCCACCATATCTCTCAAAATGAGGTATCAACGATAATTTGTGCCATTTTTGTGCATAAGAAAAGATGTAAAGGTAATATAAGAATCACAACCCATTGGGCCAAGCAGCAGATATGAACCCTATTGAACATATCAGATCCATTGCCACAAGGCTGACTGGACCATATGGACAAACCCAGTGGGGTGGGGGGTGGGTGGTTTACTGCCCCCTACTAGGTTGCACCAGAGAGAGGCTGCAATCCCACAGTCAAAGACAGCTGACAAACTCAATGCCAAGGGTTAATACCCTCCCACATGCGGCTCTTTTAAGGTGATGTAAACTTTAATGGACAAGAAAAAAAAGAAAAGTAAAGAAAGTTCACACAGTTACAGCGGACAAAGGCTTTTCTCACAAATGATTGGAGACAGTGGCGATGCAGTAACATTCAGTGCTACTTTACGGTTGCGATATGGACAGTACAGCTGTGCCACCATACATATGCAGACACTGTGGTCTAAACACACTCAAAATAGAGACACGGTTCACAACTCACAAAAGTCAGCAGGGCATTGTCATGTTATCAATGCTACTTTCATTTGCACGGTACACGGTGTGCCATTCAAAAACAGAAAAGCAGATAAAAGTGGGACGGACAGCCTCCGGATTTTGTGAGTTGTTCCGACAATTGTTAGACGCTCAGTAGAACATAATGGGATGCTTCTACCTGCTACAGGTTTCCTTAATTTTACTGAGAAGGCAGTGCAAAAAACACACATATACATAGATATATGTATGCGTGTCAACATTAAAATACCTGCGACAATCATCACTGACGCCTCCAGCTGTTCATTTCCCCTGGTTATCCTTCAAGAGATGGCTGGTCATATGGAGAGGGGGGCTTGTTGCTCGTCTGCCCTATGGAGCACCATGGCATCCCTTCCCCACGCAAGGTTCCCCTAGCCTCCCCTGAGATTTGCTCCTAAAGCCACTTAGCTAGCATACAAGCGTAACAGCTTGCTTTAAAGGACCAATAACAATCCATGCCAGAGTTTGACTGGATGAGTTCCTCTGCTTAATTCTTAGGGCAATATGCCTTTGCATGTCAGTGGACACGAGAAAACAGAATGTTTACAATATGACTAATCCCTTTCAAGGGAACAACGCATCCACTTATTTGGCAATAGCCTTTTGTAATATCTTTTTAATAAATGAAAAGAAAAGAAAGCAAAGACAAAGTTGTATCAATTGTATAAATAACTGCTATTGAGCCATTGACAGTTTAGAGAATCAGAGCAGAGAAGGGTGTATATTTCAGCAGGTTCGACAGTGGGATTGGAGAACACTCAATTACAACAATTACAGTTACACTCCTTTATCTACTTTACATTGTAGAAGTAGATGGAAAACCGCAAAACATAATTCCATATAGAACCAGAAGCCAAACTATCTAACACAATTAACAAAAATGTTATTTCACATATTTTCAAGTGGAAATAAACAAAAATCCAGTCCAACATTTTTTCCTTTCTCCTTTTTTGTATTTTAAATATATCTAATTTATTGAGTGTTTCAATAGGGTTCATAGCTTTACACTTGCAGGCAAACACCAGATTCACTGACAGTGAGGGAGCCATTGGGAGTCACAAGGTTCGGCTTGCACAAATAACCTAATGTGTAGATTGTATTGTGTTTATTGTGTCGCACAAAGCCTTTGAAATCTCAAATGGCATGTAAAAGCAGCTTGCAGTAAAGATATGAGAGTCAATCTCTATCATCATAGTGGGGATCCACTGTAATCCAAATTCATATCCTTATGAAAATGTAATCAATAGAAATGTGTTTTCTGAAACTAGCAATCTGAGAATACTACTTTATTAAAGGTTCACTCCTCAATTGCATTATAGGGGCTCTCTAGGGTGAGGGGTGGGGAGGAACGTGAGGTGCTTCAATGCTTATGTTTACGTTACATTGGTTTCAAACACAAGGCTAATTGCAGACACAAATCGAGGAGTGAACATTTAAAGCCAGTATATTAAGTGAACCTTTAAAGCCAGTATATTACGGCGTATGCTGCTTATCTCAACCGTTTCATACAACACAACAATATTATAAGGCATATAATAACACTATGAATACTGTATGCCAGCATCCCTTTGCTCAACCAGCAAGTGTCTGGGCCTCTAAGGTTTGTTAACTTACCTTAATTAAGTTTGCGCTTATCATGTTCTGCCTCTTTAATCTATTAGGTTCAATATATCAGGGGGAGAACATGCCGAGATGCTTGTTACAGTAAGTGTGTTGTCCCCCCACACCCCACCCGCAACCTTCAACCTCTTCCACCCCATGCCTGTTAACTCCATATGTGATTCACACTGCCCTCATGACACAAAGAACACCACAGTTTCACATGCTTAGGACAGGGCATGTCACAAATGTCAGTGTGTGTGTGGGTTGTTGTTTCTATCCTGAGTGACGTTAGATGAAACCCCCAAACCATTTTTGCTTGCTAGTCCTCAGCTTCGCAACAAATGTGAGTGACCAAACAAAGGCTCGGCTAATGATGCGTGGATCGTGCAAAACGACACCGAAAGCGCTCAAACCACACACACACACACACACACGCACGCACACACACACACACACACACACACACAGACATATACTAGCTTGTAAATAAAATAAAATAAAGGTTTGTAATCATTCAGCCCAGCATCCCTGAAGCCCAAGGGTACCCCACTGTACATATGTAGGTATGTCCAAGTATGTGCAAATGTATTGGATATGTATGAGGATATGTGGTCTAAGCCCTCGCTCATTTCTTTTGAAGGTGGGGGGGGGGGTTACCTGTTGTGGATCTGAGAGTTGAGGTGACAGTGGAGGATGTCATTGAAGGCAAGCAGTCGTCGTCTTGGGAATAACCAGCCTGAATCGCACGCAGGTAACTGTGGCTGCGCGTGCGGAACGAGCCAGGCAGGTCCAAGGCCTCCATAGCCTGGGATTCTACTTCACTAAAAACGGACTCGCAAACTGACTCAAACTGGCCATTGACCTCAGTCTCACTCACCTGAGAGACAAAAACAGGAATAGCAGTCCTTAATTTTTCCTCTTCCTTTCTCTTTCTCACTTTGATTCTTCCCCTTTGCACAGTAAATATGAAGGTGCGTTAGCAAAAGGACATTCCACCGTCAAATCCGACCTTAAACGGAATCGATATCTTGACCAAATGAAAACAATTAATAGAAAATAAAAAAAGCAGATTGCAACAATAACAACAACAACAGTAAAAACAATTACAAGGATTGCGGTCAAAGAGTTTTAGTTTGGCACAAACCATTGTTTTCAAAGATGTATATGTTACTACATATAGGAGTTGTCCTTTCAACCTAGTCAGAGGCAGAAAAAATAAGTAAAACAGTTTCAATAAAACAATTTCAGACTGTTAGCTTTAGCAAGTTGCTGTCTGTGACGTTGTTAGCTTACGTTAGATTTACCTAATTGTGGTTTGACAATACTGTACATGCTAAAATCTTGTGCTACTCATGTTGTAAACTGTGTTCAGCCTGTCGATTAGGTTATCCCACAAGTGTAGTATTTAGCTACTCTTTAAGTATAGAGAGATATGATGGTGCTGCAAATAAAAATGTGTTTGCTTATTGTCTTTATTATTATTTATTTTTTTACAGTGTACTACATTTCAAGTTTCATTAGTTCAATACTGAGCTATTATCCTTTGTCCACGGCGTGTGTGTCTTCAAGGTGTGGCCTCCGTGCCGTGGCGTGCGTTTGCAACTCACCTGGCTGACGCAGCTAGCCTGACTGAGGGTGCTGACGGCGCGCATGTAGCTCTGGTTGCGAGAGCGGAACGGCGGGGGGTTGAACGTCGTGGCTGGGTCCAGCGTGACGCTGTGGTGGGGCCGCATATCTCTCGACGTCTGCAAGTGGTAGCTCTGGCTGAACAAGCACAGGGGACGCACACAGAAGCACAGTTCAACAGCTCCACGAGGCCCTGTGTGCGGCGTAATGTTCCGGAATGTGTTGCAGACTCCTTCATTTCAGACCTCTTCTATATTTTTACCGGTGTAGTTTTTCCCCTTTATAGGATTGGTGAGGTTTCAAGCATGCCATTGAGTTCTGTGTTAAACATACATAGTCACATGAAGGGCTTTGAGACTGTAATTAAGACTTTTAATAAAGCCCCTGTCCTCACCATAGAACTACATAAGGTCCACACGTGTGTTCAGAGATGCTGTGACTTTTTGGGGCATGGTCAGACCTTCTCTCCCAAGCTGTGTTTGAAATGATTGCCTCACTCACTACAGTACACTCAATAATACGTTACTACAGTATGTAGGGTGTAACACATTGGGAACTTAAAATAACTCACATGTAGAACGTTAAACTTGACGTGCTGTAACCTGCTCAGTTGCAGGACTAAGGATATGTTGTTTCATTAGCATATCAGGAATTACAGGATATAGGAATATCTATATGTGAATCAAATGTTAAAACCACTGTAATGCCTCAGACATGAAACTACAGTGTGCAGCTGAAACACTTGTATTGACTGTTCATTAGCAACGCAGCTCCAATAACACAATATGATTACATTCTCCACTGGAGGCTGGGCAAAACGAAAGGCTGATTTGGACAAAAACAAGAAGTAATGAAAATCCCAGAGATGATGATGGGGATGATGATGATGATGATAATGATGAAGAAGCACTGGTAACAAGACAACAGACAGTCCCCCACAGATGTGGCGGGAGGAGGCAGTAAGCGGCAACTATAACATGAAAGGAACTATAGGCACATGAAAAGCATCAGGATTGCATCAGCGTGAGTTTCTGTGGCAAAATCAGATGACAGAACACTCACCACTAATAGATGACTGCAACCAAAAGATTAACCCCATGCCAACAATATTGGGGTTCCTCATGCAGGAATGTGCTGTGCATACTTTATTACATATTTGTAGTAACATTTTTAATTGCTATATTTTAAAATAATAAAACCCCTTGATTTTACACTAAACACAACAATGTATTTCTTTTCATTATGATGACTTCATAACTCAGATGTTAACATTGTGACATTTCTGCTTGAGTCTCGTCAACAACGCTGGGCTACAACACTGCATGGTTAAAGATGTTTGACACTTATTGAGCCAACAGATTATAAAAGGTCACAAACACAAAACCATTTGGTGCCTTGACACTCAGAACTACACTGGTTTTACTGATCCTTTAGGCATGTAACAAGCGACAATACAACAGCTTACAGATGAATTTAACAAGCAAAATGCTGCTGAGATCCATGTAGACAAGTAAATCCATGCCTTGCTACTAAGCAACATGAATTGGCATCTCTAAATGATGCCCCTTATCTTTTAATCACAGAGGATGAAAAGAAAATATCTGCCTCAGCAATTGTTTTCAGCAAGGACATTGAAGACAAAACACTCCACGCCAGCTGTATTTTGATTAGACTAAAAAAAGGAATGAATTAAAGTTTTGTATCTGTCTCCAGGATAAAGATAATAATGATAGGGTTTATTATTTTTAGAATCATGTACCATTGCTTTGATTTCAAGCCCCTCCCTCACCTGGGTGCTGAGAGCGGTATGTAGGCTCCCACTATTCTCCACAGGTACCCACACCTTTATGGACAGTTTTCTTTCTGAAAGTCGACTGTGAACCAGCAACCCAGTATCATGGCAGTTCGTGTTATAGTCACGAAATTATATCTATTGATTCGTGTACCTGAACACGAATTTTCCACTTTTTTCGTGCCACCCAGCACGACTTCAAAACGAATGCATTTCAATTGGTAGTAGCTTTTCATTTCTTTCGTGCCCCTCCACGCGACTTTTCATGCCCCTGACATTCATAGCTGTCGTGTGTGCATCACGTTTTTTTCTGCCAGTCGGGTGGCAGCCATCCAAATAAATTAAATATATTCATGAAGTAGGGAAGGCACTAGGCAGGTAATAACTAAACTGGCTCCTAAACCCATTAGGGTTATGGGTTTAGGAGCCAGGGCACAGGTCTGATCCCTGTCGCACAACGTGAAGGGACAGGAGGCAACATTTCAAGTAGTAGACAAAATTATTTATACAGCAAAAAATCTAAGCACTAAGTATATGCCTACGCGGTCCACTATTTATTATAGTCGCGTAGGAACGAAATGCG
>JAODTR010000017.1:767813-798130 GCA_025399935.1 Amblyopsis rosae
GGGATCCCCCAGTCAGAGCTTGCTGATGTTGCTCGGGAAAGGGAAGTTTGGGGTCCCTTGCTGAAGCTGCTGCCCCCTCGACCCGACTCCGGATAAGCGGATGAAGATGGATGGATGGATGGATGATAAATAATTCTAACATGCCAATAGATGGCAGCAAAATATATCAAAGGCTTATGATGTTATTGGCAGTTCTATGCATTTTGGTAATTTTGATACAAGATCTAAGGCCGACATTATCTATAGTGGTTTTCACAACATCACCACTGGGAGGCGATAAAGTAACACTAAACTCATCTAATAGTTTAGCTGATCATCATAACATTTCTCAGAGTAATTTATTTGGCTTGTGCTGTGCGCTATTGTTACTCTATTTACTCGTTGTACGTTATGACATGTAAATAATTGAAGGCAAAATGACAACCAGTTGTGTCTTTATTCAGAAGTTTGAAAACAGCAATACAAAAACACTTAACTGATTTATTTTGACTTTTTAGATCATAGAGACCTTCTTATGCCACCATTATACATAAGCCACTTGACAGTTGACAGGTTGATCTCCATTACTCAATAATACAAGAGGCAGAAAAGCATACTCACAAATAGCGGTCTGTATAACTACATCAAGAGAAATGTCTACAAAACAATTGTGCTGTTAGAGTTCTAGATTAAAACTACTTTTGTATTTTAATAAAAAATTAAACTTTCCCTCATCTTATCACAGGATCGTCATTATAAAACACATACACAGAAACCTTCACTGAAATTACCAGCTAAAGAAAATACTTTTGTTTCTTTCTTAGGTTGCTAAACTTCACAGAAGACATAATTTTATTTAGTTATGTGAAAAAATAATTCACTAAGCCTCCAGATAAGTTGCTGTTTCCAAATTATATCCATTTACAGAATCACTAAAACAACTCACATACATGATCAAAGGCTTGGTTTGGAAATATCGAACAATTCACAAGGTTTCACAAACAGACAAGCCTGAATCCAATAAAAAGCCCTACGCTTGATGAGAGTAGCTATTTTAATGCTGTTCATAAACCACTTACAGTAGTGACCAGCACACTGCAGACAAATTCATTTTATTCAATGCATTCAAAGCTTTGGCCAAAAGCTTATTGTGTTGGCTTGAGCTGAGCTGTTGAAATTGAGACTTTATTTTACAAGAAACACTGTACAGTGGTTAATACATTTCAACAAGGATACATTACTATATTGTCAAACATCTGAGAATAAAGAAATAGACAGGACTGTACCACAATTTAAGATGTGAGTTTGATTTGACAAATACTCAGAAGTTGTTTGTAAGGATGTCTTTAACATTCAAGTTTTTTTTATTTTGTGCAGATTATAACACAATTATCTTTATACATTTGACATTCATTGTCATCTGATTGAGTGATGAACTTGGTTGGACATGGATAATAGATGTTTTGAAGAAACAATAAAAATAAGCATTTCTTCTTTACACAAGGACATGTTAATATATACATGTGCACAAAGCCTAATAAAGTCAAGGCGCAAAGTTAAATGGCATAATAAAACATTTCTAAACAAAAATGTCAGTAGCCCCATTTCCCATAAATGAAGATATATTGTTTCAGAACCTGAATCCACAGTACAAAAATATAATATGTAATTACTGATTAGATATCATGAAGTCCATGGTTCACAACAGGCTTATGATAATCTTTCATAATGTCTGTTCTTCCTTTCATTTTTTATTACGTTTTGGCACTTTGGCACTAGAACAATATACAGTGGCACAATAACGAAAATAATGAAGTAGTTAACTACTGAAGCATCTATTATCTATTGAATTCTATTGAAAGAGGAATTTCTGCCAGGTAAAACGTATAGTTCCGCTTTTTGCGTTGTTTTAAACGGCGTTCTGCAGTTTTTCCCGTGACACCACCTTAGACAGCTTCTGCCGAGGTGTCAGTGGACACAGACATGGTCACTTTGGCTATTTTCACAGTGGTTTTCACGCAGCTCTCTGCGGCCCTGTTGGCGGCAATAATGACGTTTCTGTTCTGGCAGTCGGACTCCAGGCTATTGTCCAACTGCTGCCCGCCGCCTCTGCACGCATTGCACGAGGTGAGGAAGGCATGGCGCAGGTCCTTGCTCCTCAGGGCGTAGATGATGGGGTTCACCGTGGAGTTGAGCAGGCACAGCATGCTACAGAAGGCGAACACCGTCTTAATGCCGTCGTCCACCCTCCAGAAGAGGTCGTAGACCATGATGGCGAGCAGCGGGCCCCAGCAGATGACCAGCACCACCAGAATGAGCACCAGGGTCTTGGCCAGGCGGATGTCCATACGAGCCTGCTCCGGTCGGGTGCTCTGGATTTTAGTGCCGTCCGCCGAGTACACCACCAAGCTCTTCTGCGAGGTGCGGCTCAGCATACGCACGGCGTGATGGTGCGCCTTCCACAGGATGTACATGTAGGCGTAGATGATGAACAGAACCAGCACGCTGGTCACCCCGATCCAGAACATCAAGTAGTTCTTATCGATCAACGGGAAGATGTCGGAGCAGACGGACTGGAGGCGCTTGCAGTTCCAGCCGAACAGAGGCAGCACGGCGATCACTATGGAGATGGTCCACATCACGCAGAAAGCGATGACGGCCTTGGTCCGCGTCACGATGCGCCTGTAGGCCAGCGGCCGGTGTATGGAGATGTAGCGGTCGATGGCCGTCAGGAAGAGGCTGCCAACCGAGGCAGTGAAGGATGCGGTGACCCCGCCCAGCTTGAAGAGGAACACGCTGGCGCTGTCCTTCCTGTGGAAGATGTGGAAGTCCAGGAAGCTGTACACGAAGATGACACTGCCCAGTAGGTCAGCCACGGCCAGGCTGCCGATGAAGTGGTAGGACGGGCGACAGCGTAAGGTGCGAGACTGGAGGATGACGCAGAGCACCACCAGGTTCTCCAGCACGGTGAACGTGCCCAAGGTCAGGGACATGACGGCCACGGCCAACTGCTGGCTGGGGGTCAGGATCATGAAACACTCCATGTCCATGAAGTTCTCCCCACACTGGATGTTACTACCACTCTCTCCCAGCCCGCTCCTGTTGCCGAAGCCCTCCGTGGCGTTGGTGGGGAAGAAGGGGTTGCCCTTGAAGATGAGCTCCTCGCCTGCAGGCACTCCGTCAGGGACGGAGTGGCCGCGGAATGCAGACAGAGGCTTCTGGAGAGAGAAGCTACCCTTGGTGAAGTCCGCGTCCACCGTGAGATCTTCATAGTTCGCGTCGTTGGAGCCCAGTAAGCCAGAGGTAATTGTTCGGAACGTGGTGTCCGCTACGCCATCTAAAACGGACTTCATGGCTGTGTCTGAGGGTAGTACTGCAGTCTGTGATGAAGGCTTGACAACCTACAAATTGAAGATACACTCTTTAAATAGATCTTTTTAGATATGCATAATGTATAATGAGTAAAGGAATAAGGATAAACACATAAATAAATAAATAAATAAATAAATACTGGCAATGTGTTTTCTTAGAGCTTCTAAGAACATGTTGCAGTAAACATTTAATGTGTTATATTTAATAAACATTCATTCAGAATTGTAGGTATTTTTCTTTTCTTTTAGTATGTAGAAGCAGTTTATTTGACCTCGTCTGTCTGTTGCCTTCAGATATGATTCTGGTTTAATACTGAAAAACCCTGATACCCAAGAAACACGACGTGTCTAAAATAAAAATAAAAAATAAATACACCTGCAAATAGAATGATCACGTCTTTATATATCACTGGTCTTTGCATAGATGGACATATTTAACTTCAATGTCAAGAATCTACAAACTTAAGTAAATAAACTAACAAACTTTATAGAATTATAGAATTAACAATTGTGTTTAGTGCATATTGTTCTTGATTTAATTAATCCTCACATTCTGGAATGACTAAACCACAACACACAAAACAATGAAACATGTATATGAATAGACAAATTAACCGTAATATTTGAATTCTAGATTATAATATTATGAAGTCGACATTTTATTTACCTCACATATTTTTTCAGGTGCGCTGAATCTCTCCACACGGACACCAATTTATCCACCGTGCGTTAATCCAAAGCCAGCGCGCTACATTAAATTAAAAACCTTAGAGAATCAACAGGCTTATCTACTTATTTAAGCAGCAAGAGTTGTTTGTAGCCTAATGAATATTCTAAATAAGGAGTTTGCTTTTAAAGTTTCTATATAAAGTAATCTATCCTGTCGCTCTGTCATGCTCTCGTCGTTTAGGGCAATGGGTTGAACCAGCTGCTGGCGTTGTCTAGATGCTCTTGCTGGATGTGTGTGCATACTTATGAAGCTTTGCTTTTCACGCGTGATCACGTGGTCCAAGTCTCGTCGCCGCGGTATCTTGTGCCCAGCCCAGTTTTGGCAACTTGACTGGAGATTAATAAGTGAAGCAATGATGGTGGTGGGCAGACATATGTTTTTACTTCACAAAGCTCTACACCAACATTGAAGAGCGTACTTGGTCAATAAAGCAGATATGTAAATACATCTCAAACCTGTACAAAGGATTAAAGTCAAAGTTGTGTTGCATGTTTTTGGTTATTTCATGTGAAATAAGCCTGGTTGTAGTTGCATACATTTATTTAGCATAATAACACAATTCAAGCAGTTATTTATCTTCATGTAGGCTATGCGACATTTATGGTTTTATGAATGTCTTTCATAATATCACAGTTGTGCAGTCATGAAAAACGTGAGTAATGTTTTAATAGTCTTTTTAAACCATTTCAACAATTTAATATAATTGCTTTATATAGGCCTCATTTTGTGTAATTTTCAGACAATGAGGACACATTAGGTTGAATCAGCAAATTTCTTCAAATTTAAATAAACTGGCCAGGCATAACATTGGGGGTACACCTTTAGAATACAAAATACAATTACAATGGCAATGGCATACATTTAAAGTTATAACCCAGTAAAACAGTAGCTTCCAGTTTTGAGGTTATTAATCTATTGTGCTCTTTCTCCTCAGGCTAATTATCATCATACATTCAAGTTACACATCACAAAATGGATAGAGTCACATCCCATAATTGTTAATAATGTTCTGTCTGCCCTTCACTTGGCTTCATTCAGAGCAGATTCAACTGATTAAAATTGGTCTCATTTACATAAATTCATTAGGACAGTCTCCATGCACATGTTATGCTGCTTTTTATGGGCAAGGCGTCCTAAACACAGGCAGTCATTGGATCAGAAATGTAATTAAGCTACATGAATACTTGTACTGTGACACAGATTGGTTTTTGCATCGCAGTTCCATTTCTGCCCACAGATGACCTCAGCAGACATAAATGTAAAACATTGTAAACTTATCTGTGAAAAAGACATTGGCTCTATCACTAACCGAGTGTAGTTATTAATACTTGCTATGGTTCTGCCAGAGACAATAATGATCTGTCCTCCAATGAGAGAGAGAGCACAGACAGCAGACAGCTCTCAGGTCAGAGCGAAAACAACTACAATAACAGAACAGACCTCAACGAGTCAAAGCTGTGCTGAAGCATGTTTATACTTTTTTCATTGCACACATAAACCAAAAGCCAGACAATGACAATTTAGTATTTAGTTGTGAATACGTGCCAAATTGTTATTCATTCATCTCTATTAGTAGGAACCGAGCACCTCTAATTTAACATCAATGAAGGTATAGATCTGTTAAAAATTGAATAATGCTCTTCTATTTCCACTGTTGGCCACATCATAGGTATATTGTGGCTAAACAAATACCAAATAGCAAATTAGTTCAGCTTGTCCAGGGCATTATAATCCCTGTCCAACCACACCTTTTGAGTTCTATATCTTAGACCTTATGTCAGGACTGTGTGGGTCAGTACAGACGTCACTTGATTGACTCACCTACGTCATTTTTTAAGGGAGGGACATCTGACACCCTATGTATGATTGGTTCTGTGTGGTACATAAGCAATGGTCACCTCTATGAGATTTCAGGGCCTTAAAACCATTGGCATATCAGTTGTCTAAGAAGCATTAAAAGCATGTTATATGTCTGCCGGGGAAATCGTTGAGACGTAATGTAAAGGTTTTTCTTGGGCTGTGTAATTATAGCTGTTTTTTTCTCTCTTCTTTTTGCCAAACATTTGTGATATGTGACACATGATAGGACAGCTTAACCACTCTGTAGAGGGACGCCATGCCAAACCCACTGGTATACTGTGACAGTTGAATTCTTTGGCATGCCAGCCAGTGACGTAATGGTGAGTGATGGCACAAACAAATCTCACGACCATCTGTATTTCATTTAGGCTACACAATTTGTCCTGTAATGATTCAATTTGTGTCCACTGCAGCTTCTGAGAATACATATGCAATGGCTTTACCTGTTCCCTGCTCATGTATATGTCAAAAGAAGATTGTTTCCAAAAGGTCTCAATGACATAGTGTACATGTTCATGAACACAACAGTCACCAACATACTGTACCAAAGAATGCAATAATGTACCACCTGTCCTGCCTTCATTATCAGAAGATATATAACCAGTATATCTGATATAATAACAGGTTTAATAGACTTCACACTATGTTGGGGTAAGAGGTACATGCAGAACAAGTAAAACATTTCCGCACAAAATTAGAGATATCAGTTTAAAGTGTCCCTCCACCTTATATCAGTTTGAACCAATCAGACAATGAGACAAAGCATCGCAATTACATGTGGGCAACCTGCAATGGTGCAATTCCTGCAGGTTCTGAGTGTGAACATTTTGTCCCACTGTGTATATAGTTCCCTGATTTGCTACTGAAAACTCTTTTGAAAACATTTTGGAAACACTGTGGCGAGCAAGACTGAATGCACACGCTATGCTCTGGGATGCCATAGTCATAGGTTAGGGAGAGGTTAGTTACATCCTGATGTTTGACACCAAAGCAGCAAAAAATAATCTCAGATAGTCTCTTTAAGTTATATGTAAACACATAAACTTGCCAGCTGGCTTTAACAAAACCCTTTGTCTTGGAAGTTATCAAAACACATGATCCAAATTCTAACTTAATCCAAAGAGGCCAAGTGTGAGCTGATTCATGTATTTGGCCAGTAAGCCGTAAAGCACCATAGAGCTCATTTATCACCTACTGCATAATTATGTCTAAAAAGCTGAAGAAACACTATAGAGAAAATGAGCTGTCTGCAAACCTACAAATAGACACAACAACATGACTCAACTTTAAGGACGTACACAGCTGCACCTAAACCCAGAAAACAATGACAGTAGTCACTTTATAAATATACTACAACTTGTTCATTGTCCAATTCTAAATAGAAAGCAATTATCATGTTGGTTGTTGGTTGAATCTGACTCAGTGGACAAGCATTTAAAACAAATGTAATCCACAGTACATCCAAAGGTTGAAAGCATTAAGTTCAAACAAAGATATTTGTTGTATTTAGAAATATAGTGTATCATAGTGAATGCCGTCCATTCACTACACTACATTCTTTTTTTTAAATGGTTGTAAACATGAATGACATACAGTATATCATCAGCAAAAGCTACTAAATGTTACTCAACAGTTTTCCAACGACATACACTTAGAACTAGAAGGATAGAAAATAAAATATTGTGTTTTTCCACTGACTTCAACATTTTCTCTAAATTACCAGTACAGATAAGTGAGTAAATTGATACTATTCCACCCCAGTCCAAAGTGATACATCAAATGTGACAAACCAGTGTGGACCATAACACTGTAAGCAGGAAATCTGCATTTTAGCAATTGTTTATCTCACAGTTCTCCTCAAATATGAAGTGCAATACATGAAGTATTTGGCAGATGGATGAACAGCAACAGCACAACACACCCCTACATTTGGACTGATGATAACCTTTGCTACCATCCTCATACTCTATTTATGAAGCTACAATTACTAATGTGGGAATTCTGTTGGAAATATTGCTCTAACTGTAATAAAACCAGGCCCCATATCAGATGTGCATCCTGTTGTCAATATCATAAGCAGGTTATACCAACCAAATGCATTATAAACAC
Source organism: Amblyopsis rosae (assembly GCA_025399935.1). Classification (NCBI taxonomy): domain Eukaryota; kingdom Metazoa; phylum Chordata; class Actinopteri; order Percopsiformes; family Amblyopsidae; genus Amblyopsis; species Amblyopsis rosae. The sequence goes on from JAODTR010000017.1 coordinate 775,863, forward strand.
CTTTTAGAAGCGTGGGGGAAATATTTATAAAGGAACTGAACATACATTATTAGGATAAACTGACTACAAACTAAGCATGTACTCTTACAAACTAAAGTAAGGTTTTAGCCTTGGACATAATATGTTCTAGAGTTCCTATGCTACAAGGGCTCTTTGCTGCAGCTGGGGATATATATCAGCACCATGGACAGAGCCTCTTCTACACAGAGACACTACAGTATGTTAAGTCAATGTTAGAGATTTTCCCAGTTTCATGAATTATGATAAAGCTGGATACATTTGAGTAGGCCTGATAATATTATAATTTTCAGAATGCCCACATCAGCTACAGGAAGCCCACAAATCCTGGCTTCCAAACGAAGAGCAAAGATGTGATAGATTACGGTAACACACTTCACAACAAAGCATGACCATGAAAGCCTATATGCTACTAGGCTACACAGCAGCCTACACGTATATGGGGCCTCTATTACAGCTATGATTTCAGCACATAGCCTACTGTATAACAACAGATCTTTATTTTTATTTTTATATAAAACATAAACATGGATATTTTTACTCAAAGTCAAAGTCACACACGAAGGAACAGCGTTCAGTCAGGCTAAGGCGCCTATCTGCCCGGTGAAGTGTGAACATCCAACTCATCCAATCTAGCACTGCTGCCATAGATATACTGTTGGCATGACAACCGCAGACGATTGAAATGGCTAGTCACATGACATGGACAAGGTTGAGCGCAAACAAAGCCAGAGAACGTACTGTAGCATTTTATTCTGCAGGGAATGTCTTCACAAATGAGAGCAGTGGCACACAAAATAAACCAAAAGCAAGATGCCAATTATCCCAGGGACATCCATTAAGTGTCCAAAGATGACTGCTCTCGCTGTAAAATTAACTTGAAGCGTGGGTGCGTATCGCCGCAGCGACACGATCCGTCAGGCGTTACGGAGCACAAAGCATTACGGCTTTTTGGGGTGGAGTGGTGTTGGGGTGAGAGAGAGAAATCGCACAAGAATCTGCCAGAGGGGGTTAGGGGTATACTCGGGGTGTCATGGCAACGGAATCCATTCAAATGAGATGTTGGTGATTCTACATCACACCGCCGAACAGAGCAGCAGGCTTCAAAACAGACGTGAAGTGCTGGTCCCAGCTGGAGAGTGCGTGTTCACTGACTAGACTACTGGCCAGGACGCCTCCGCGAGAGGCTGGCTGTGCTCCAAGACAGCAAGAAGAGTGAGACAGGACCCTGCTGCAGCCACAGACATGCACATCACTGATTTGAAATCAGGCCATTTCGGGACGAGTTGAAAACCATTTCAAAGCGACTTGCATTGATCAATTATTAAAATAAATACCAGCAAAAGGCCAAACCAAATAGGTGGTGGTGAAATGAACACACCTGGATTCTCTCCACTATAGGCATCTATATAGGCTATTAGGCCTTCTGCGACATAAAAGGACATGACAAAATTCAGGTTGCCCTACCTTCATGGAATTATAGTATGAAAAATAACTGAATTTCTAGTTCTCTTTCCATCCTAATATATTTAGCCTACTTCATTCAGTAGCCTAAGATGAGCATGCATGCACTCAAAATTAATGTAGCCTATAGCTCCAAGCAAAAGGCCATATAATTTGTATGTGACTTTTTCTTCCAGGTAATAAAGTTCAGATAATCATGAAAACATAAAAAGTCTTATATCTAATACATATCAGGCAATTGCTTTTCAAAGTAATATTTGCAACCCTTATAGCTTCCATACCGCAATATATAAATCAATAAGCCTATGGCATTCACGGACGAAGTTATTATTTGGTTTTTCACTTTCTGTTGTTGTTAAAAACAGTGTATCAAAGTCTCTGTACAATATATCATAAAGTTACCTAGGTAACTAAAATAATTAATAAATGCAGCATTTCATGTCAGATATCTGTTTTTCATTTTGCAGAGTGGAAATGTATCATTTGCATGCACTACAACAAAACCAAAAAACAGAGAAATAGACCAGCTTTGTAGATGCTTTAGAAGTGTGTTTTCAGAAAGATTACAGGTTGAAATAAATAAGAAATAAATATGATTCTGTTTAATCACATAACACGGCTAAAGGATTATGTCTTTCCAAATGTCAGCGATATTCATGTAATGATGCTATAGAATCAGGGATTTAACAAAAGTTCAATATAGCTTTAAGCTATGCACTCAAAGCTGAAACACTGAAACACTAGCACAGATGAGGCTAAAACTGGCACAGATTTAACCAAGTAATATATGGTTTTTAATTTGAACAATTTGGTTGTTGTTTTAGTATGACGCTGGGGCCAAGGCCATGAAGCACAGAGACTGAATGTTTGCCACTGTGAAACCACCATGGGTGCTGAACAGTAGCAAGTCTTATGTGGGGATTTTTTTTGGGTCAATTGAGTTAGAGGGCACACTTTGATGTAACTGAGGGCAATATTGCAGGGGAATCCAAAGCCCTAAATCCTTACAAGGGAATAAAGCCATAACTCACATCGGCAGAGCTTTGTGTCGAGATACACAGATATACACAAAAGGGCCTGTGCATTGGCTGTACAAAGCCCCTTTCTCTTCAACTAAAGCTCTCCACAATTATATCAATTACAAACCCCCTACAATCCCAACTTGATTTTCCTTCCTTAGATTTCAAAACGACATAATTACAAATAGCAGCTTGGATGCCGTTTTCTCTTCTCACTGTCTATAATGCTCTTAACATCATTGTATATAATGGTATGATTCAGGCCTGGTTAAACATCTTCAGACAAAGCTTTGAAAAGCAATGCCTTTGCTTGTGGAGAAGCTGTTGGGTGGTCTCTAGGCTTCTCTACATTTAAGTAGAAGGCAGATAGCAGAGCACACCAAAATCCTGATATCCACCTCAAGCTCGACACATGCATGCAAAATTTCCACTAAGCAAAAAGTGCCAGAGGCTGAGGTATTTGGACAATACAGACCTTTATGAACACATTTATATTCCCCTCGATGCTTTCCATACAAGTCAGGGTGCAAACAGAGAAATACAAAGCCAAAACATGACATCTGTCAAGATAACACTGTGGTAGTCAGGTAAATCCTCTGAATATTGTGAAGGACCCATAGACAGAGAAAAATTGGTTTTACTCTCTCACATTTATCTATAGTCATAGGTGAAGGGTTCAATAACTAGCAGAACCGCTGCTCTAACATATACAGAACATAACACGGTGGCTTTCACAGCAGACTATATAGGCACTGTGTTTGATGGGAATGTGGGGAAATGAGTGTTTCATAATGGAAAATCAATAACAATTAAAACACACATTGTACACATTTATGCAATATACCTTTGTTATAAAACTAATTAATCCTTAAACCGTGGGAATATGTTGGTTTATTGAAATGTTGACTCGTTGCTGTAGGAAAGCGTACTGTTGTAGCAGCACAAATAAACAAGTACTGGTTCTTAAAACACAGTGAATGTATTGGTATTGACACTGGCTAACCACTGATAATAGTTATTAGCCTACTGCGTGGTAAATTATAAAACAGTAAGCTTGCACTTATCTACATCTTATTGCTTTTCATGATGTGATAACAATCCAGCAATCAGCATTAGTGCTTTATTGGCTTCACTGCAGATCAAAACTATCCTAAGTGTTTTTTTAAACTATACAGTATATGTATATATACAGTATGTATATACATTTTCCGCTTAAATTTTGAATAGACTTTGTTTTACTACTGTTGAATATTGCCATTGAAAATACTTTGCATACTTCACTTGATTCTCACAACAAACATTTTTTTCTCCTGTGAAGTCCTTGCCAGCTATGTCCTTGGATAAGGTTTATTCCTAAGAGTTGCTCTTATAACGCATTTGTTGTTATACTTTCACCATAGCACACCTCAGGGACGTCACTAGTTTGATGGATAGGGGGGCTAAGCCTCTACTCTGGGAAGTCTGGAGGCATGCTTCCCGGAAAATGTTTTAAAGCCCTCAAAAGGTATTTTTAGAGTAACAAGTATACATTTTATTTGGTATTTGGTCAAGCGTGGTCAGAAGCATACATATATCTAATTTTGTTTGTTTTAGACTGATCTATTATTTCTCAGAACAAAGAAATGAAGTCTACTCAGTTCCTATCCAACAATCATTAACAAAAGGCACAAACATTGCTGAAGGCTATAACATTTCAGTGTGCAGCATGTAGGTACAACCATAGGAGAGAAAGCATGGCTTATGACAACAAAGTTGTTCAAATCGGATATATCTGTAAAGGTGTCCTATCAATAACACTGTAAAACACTAATATAATTACTGTAACCCAATTAGTGTGCTACAATGTTACATTTGCCCAGTAATATTATGTGATCTGCAACTTAAATGGCTACATGTTCTGGTGTAAATAATGATATTGTTTTACACAATACTCTCAACATACACCACTAGATCATGCAGTCTGCATTTTCTAATGATATATAGATTCATGTAGGGGAGGTAATTCATATTTTAAGGGTTAGCCCCCCTAAAATAGGCCGAGTGATGTGCCTGGCACACCTCATTACATGCAGACAGAACCCATCACTGAAGAGATAGATAAACTACCCAATGGCATTTTATTACAGTGACATTAGGATCTAAATTGATGTTCCTACAAATGTATATTGACCAAAAAAAGACACCTGTGCTATGACAGTTTCTATACAAAGCAAAGTATTCTACTGCCAAGTCAACTTGTCACTTGAACAAAAGCCTAACCCAAAATCCTATTTTCTATAGCACATACATAATACAGCACAATCCCACAAACATCACATTTCCTGCTTTTGGGTCTTTATAGATTTTCATACTCCTTCATGGAGAGTTTCTGCAATTTATGATTGCCATGCAATCGTCTCCTCCACAATTTGTGAGGATTTTGTTGTGAAAATCTTTCTAAAATCACTACATACAGTTAGAGGCATGTGGTTCAGAGACTATTATGTATTTAAACATAATATATAAGGTGACAGACTGCAGGGAAAGATAATGTATTTTAAAATGATACACTGATAGCATATTAAACTGTAAAATTAACTTTTCCTGGGTCCGAGAATGACCCCCCCCCCACCCCCCCACGCGCACACACACACACACACTTTTTCTCATGCGATGACAAGTGGAAAGATATCCAACTGTGTTTAGCGACCCAGCCTAAGTGTTTTGCAGATTGCAAGGGTCTCTATCATCCAAGCCATTATGATGCCATTAAGACTGGCCAGAGTGAACATCATATAGACCACTGGCAATAACAGCATCTGACTACAACCCCCAAGCAGCCCTGCATACTAAGGTGCAAAGGACTGTGTAGCATATTCATTTTAAGATATTATCTTAATACTACACAGGCAATTCTTTGCTGTGAATAAAAAATATTTATGTAAAAAATGTATTTTGGAAAGATTTGGACGAACAGTTTCAGACATTATGTTCAATAAATTAGTCTAGAATATACAGTATAAGCGTTTGCAATAAGATGCAAGAGCTCTCACCTGCTGTTATAAGGACCTCTCAATTCAGCAGTATTCCCCTTTAAATGTCAGATACATTCATTTAGTGCAGATAATCAACACAAAACACTCAGCACAAAGAACATCACACAATAGATAAAAACAGGAGTGTTTTATCAAATATTTAAACATTTATGACAGTGAGGCAACTGCAAGCTGGTATGATTGGTGGTCTTAAGAAACTTCAATCGCCTACAGCTCAGACTGTCCGCACTGTCAAAAATAATCAATGTCTCCAACAATTGGCTGTTGATTGATGTGAGTCTTCACAGACATCATTTAACTAACGGAGTGAATAGAAAGCATGGAACAGACTGTTCTTGCTGGATTATGGCAATGGCAGCCTTTTGGGGGTAGTATGGTGGGGTACATTCAACCAGCAATGATTCAACTTGATTACAATGAGTATTTTATGCTTTCACAAGTCTTACATTTTTTTTAAAATAGTCATTACACAAGCCTGAAATTTTCCTTAGACCCTGACTGATCGTTACAAGACATTTTAAAAGATTAAACGACGTGAGGCCTAATAAGGAAGACAACTGGAGGGTGTGTTGTGTGAGCCAAACATGTTTTACACTATAGTCAATAACAATAACACCAAAAAAAGATGATATATCATTAATATACATCATGACATTACCAGAGGACAACATTAGATATTTCACTTTCAATCTGCAGTGAAACAGGAACTGATTTGTCTGAGGCAGCGTGACAAAATTAATCACCATCCCTACACCATGCCTTGAGTGTAGTTTGCAAAAAAGTACCAACTTCTAACTTTCTTGATACTTTAAAAAAACTAATAAAGTACCTACATGAATGGAATTTCAATACTCAAGTCTGAAGAAACATAAATAATGAATACCCATTTTTAATCCAAAACAATCATCTCACTGAAGAGAAAACAGTGTAATATTTCTTCTCTCCACATAGGAGAAGGTCCATTAGGTGGACTGGGGGTTTGGTTCAGAACTCCCTGTTCAGTTGATGCTGTCAACACCAGAGGCCATACCTGTTGTCATGAACACTCCTTTATGATTGGTAAACCTTCGCAGCTATCGGCCCAGATGGGCTGCGTTTCATTTGACATGCTACTGTACACCTTTACTTGGCCACCGTGTGTGCTAATAGATTAGCAGACACAATCCATCTCAGAGGCTTGCCTCAAGGAATACAATTAAATACCTAAATCCAGCAGGACATGCAGGTCACCCCTGTCAGACTCCATTTATTACATCAAAGCCTATTATTAAAATCAATTAAAAATGACTCCCGTGACTTTGGAGTTCATCATGCTTTAGTGTATTCTTTGCACTTTATGGCCACTGGCTTCTTGCAAATGTGATAGGAATATTGTCCACAGATTTCCTTCATATTAGACTATAGGTGTTCATTTGGATATAAGGAATATCTGTCTCACACAGAAGGACTCCCTTGGGGGATTTGAGCTGTGCAGAAATCCCATCTCCCACCTGCCGACAAAAAGGGAAATGCTCTAAATGCATTATTGAAGGTGCAGATAATAGAGGGAAATGGCGAACAAGTCTCCTCTACTGATGTAATCAGTGTGGCACTCAGAGGCTTAGGCTCACACACCTGAGCCTCATAATGTCTGTAGTCTGCAGCAGCTACTGCAGACAAATAGAGTGTGTTACCATTACCACATGCACAGTAACACCGGTCCCATCATTTCGGTCTTGACTCCAGGGCACAACAAACATGTGTCTCCGTGTGTTATTGAACATGTTGTCTATACAAGTGAGGTCCATATGTTAAAGATTCCCCCTGGAAACTGTGGTTTTAAAATGTACAGACATCTATAGGTGAGATGCTATAATAGCAGTGATGCTAACCTATACAGTAGGTGGTGAAGAGGTAAAACATCATGCCTTCCATTAGCTATGACCCTCCATGTGGCAAATACAGAGCTATAAAAGCATTGTAATCTGATGAGTGGAAATGGTACTTAAATCAATAAATGCTCATGTTAATTTTCATAAAGTCTTAAATAAAATCTTTCTGAAGTAAAACAATAGCATTCAGCGGGGTGGGCGCATTCTCACTGGTTATGGATTCCAAAAATATATGAATGTATGTCCTGCAGCTAAGAGATTTAGAAAATAATGCTTAAAAAAAAAATCAAAGAGCCAATCAAACACGTCTCAAATGAGTATAAATATATACACACACAAACCATCTATTATTTTGCTCCCGCTGTTCCTGCACCTGTTGCAGGAGAACGGCGGCCTGTGCTAGCTCGTGACAAAACAGCGCCGGTTGCTTTGATGAGGATCACTCATCTTTTATGTGTTGCCAGGGGGCAAGCTGCCCTGGGAGAGGAGCTCATCTAGTCCTACAATGAGAACTGTTGCCTCAGGCACAGCGGAGAACGCACGTACATGCGCAGAATTATCACCGAGAGTAATCTATTAATTTCTATTTAAATCACACAAGACTTACCTTCCTTAATAAAGGTACACACCAGGATTGTGTTATACTAGCGCAGCCAGAAACACAAACTCCAGAGTAAACTCGAGGTTTGTTTTTGAAACACAGTACAGTGTGAGCTTATATATAACAGAGTCTGCACTGTACAACATGGCTGACAAGAAATGTCTTGGGTCTAAGACTTGAATGTATTTCATGGGTCCTTAAGTAAGTCATAGTAGTAAGTGGCATTGTGACATCATCATGTACTGCACATGGAACTATATATAAAACGTATTACCCCTCACTCAAACATATTGAGCACGGTAACCCAACTTAACTGGAAAGGATGTTGTAAGCATTAACTGTAGGCCTAGCACTGCAACACTAGAAAACCAAGAGATGACAACCTAAAAGTAACCCAAACCCAAAAATGTCACAATGCAGTCACAGATCTGTTTGTCTGCGGAAGTGGATGTTCACAGCCTGGAACGATCTGATGTATTCTGCTCCACCTGAGGTGAATGTTGTCAACAATGCTAACTGTTGTGTGTGTGTGTGTGTGTTGTGGGGTAAAACATACCAGCAGGTTATACACCTGTCCCTAATAGATCGCTATCCAGAGCAGCCATGTGTCGACTGGAACAACCAACAATAGCCTGTCATTGTTAAACGTTTACAACAGGCATTAGGAAGCCCAACTGCTGTTCATGTGGTTCTGTATGTGTATAGGCTGCTAATAGTCGGCTAGCCGCACTGCAAAGAAAGACATTGTATGACGCAGATGTTTATGCAATGGCAAAGACCAAACAAACAGCTGCTCGACAAAAACAAACTAGGTCTGCATAGTCAGGTGGACGTAAGTGTTGACAAATACCAATTAGCTCAGGTTTTAAAAAAGATAAATAGGAAGAAAATATATACTGAGCATCATCACTTTAATAAGAACAATAGCAAATAACGCTACAAGGGATTCTACAAGGGCATTCTATCTGAGTTGAGGATGGCAATCAAAGGCTTCTGAAGTCTTTACACGGTCAGGCCTGCAGAAGGGCTTAGAAAACATATGCATGGGAAAGCTAGAGGGCTAAGGGAGCCTTGCAATGTCTTGTTCTGTGGAAGCTGGTGTTTTCAGGGGCTGGAAGAGACACTGGTTTCTGGCCTGCCTATGGGGCCGCACGGTTGGACCTCTTTGGAGGGGGGGGGGGCATGAGCTGTGCGTCTGCGTCCGGGGGGTGCTTCCGCATCTGTGCTTGGACTCCCTGGGGACAGCGATCGAGAAACTCCAGGAGGATTTCCTTTGTGACCGGATGCTGGATGCTGTTGCACACAGCTAGAGCGAGAGCGAGAGAGAGAGAGATTATATCATGTACACAAACTGATTATCTCAATTTAAGAAGCCAGTATTCTGGACGATTTAATTTGGTTTTAACTGCAGCACTAACCCCGTTCCCCCAGAATTAAATCAATCAATTAAAAGAAGCCGATGAAGTTGTTCTCTTCTATAATACAACACCGAATCCCAGGAAACCAAGCGGGTGTACAAACATCACAAGCACCCGCTGGGTATTCAATATTAGGAGTATATTAACATGCGAGATTAAAGGGACAATCTGACATTTTGTCCCACCAAAAACACCAACGTCACCCAGATTTGCCACAGCAAACCGACTCGACTGTTTGGGCGTGAGGTTAGGGGAATGGAGATAATGAATATGCTCTGGGGCGCCACAGTAACGCTTTGTTTTCAGGCGAGGGAGGGGTTGGACACGTTCTCGTGTTGCTTGTGTCCTTCCATTTGAAACCGAAACCACGTCGTTTCTGTAACGCCACAAAATATCACTTTTGTCCAAAAAGAATCGGTGCAGTTGGGTAAATACGTTGCAAGTCAAAATGGTCGGAGTTATCACTTAAAGGAAAATGAACAGGACTATATTTAAATAAGCCGACATGAACTAATGTAAGCTTCTCACCCATAGCTGTGTCGTAAGAGTTAGGGAAGCTCTTGTCGACTCTCTGTCGCATGAACACCCATGTGTTGTTGAGGAAGGTACACTCAATGATCTTGTTGTCGTACAGTTTCAGCTCCTTGGATGCCTTTGGGGCACACAATACATGACAATCACACCAAGAAATGGCCCGCATCATTGGCATGAAGTAAATCCCCACGTTGGATACTCGTGGATACTCAATACAGTATGTAGACTAATCCAGCTAAATAAGACCACATACATTGCTTTGGACAGAAAGTGGGCTATACAAATATGACTCACTTAACAGTGATGAACCAACCAAAAAAAACAAACAATGGAGCACGAGTCAAGAAAGACTTTGAGATGCTTTTACACTCAAATGAGAATGATATGCAGACTGTATTATACAGTGAAAACAGAGAAGCTGAATTGTGCAATTACAACACAATTACATTTGGATATAATCAATATAATTTACATTCCTGTGAATGCGCTGCGTCTCACTGAGGATTAAAAAAAAAATTATAAAATAAAAAGCACATTATTGTGCTACGGGGAGGACAAATTGCTACAACAACTAAAGAAAAAAACAACAACCCCCAAGTAGGCAGTGAGATCAATCCCAAAAAACAACAGCTAGCTTCCTTAACCATCTATGCACACACAGCCACTCTGTCATTGGGAGGGTGGTGCCTGAAGGATTTGGAGACGGACTGGCAGACCTACAGGGCTCCACGATGGCATCCCGCCAGGTCGCCCCCGAGCAGATGAGACCCGGGTCGACGCCAGAGAATGGAGCGACGCTGCCAGGAAAGCACTGCCGTTTGGCAAGGCGCTAAGGCGCTAAGTAAGAGCTTGTCTGATCCTGGAGTGCGGGGCATCTGGGCACTCAGTGGGAGAGGGAATCTCAGAGGAAGAGAGGGATTGTGGGTGTGAGAAACTGCTCAGAGGATGAGGTTGATGAGGAGGAGGAGGAGGTGGCGGTGATGATGATACGATAGGGAAATCACACTCCAAGATAATGACCTTGACAAGTGGCACTGCCTGCTGTACAATCAGCTCTGGGATGAATCGCTCACTGCCAACACTGTTGATTCTAATAGGTATTTTCATACAAGCATATTTTACGGACAATATCTGATAATCTAGAATGAGGTTGACTCTGATCCCTCGGACTTGGTTTCTGTGGAACGGTTGGGTTAATGTGTGAAATCAGATAAAATGTTTATTACTATAGTATGTATATGTTAGCCACCTTACTGTTTCATTTTATTTATCTTTTAAATTGTGAATATATTTCTTAGATCAAATGCTCATTACTACTATAGTATGTATAATTCAGCCAACAGTTTTATATCCTTGTATTTGCAATGTAAGATTTCCCAAATAAAATGTATTATTATTATTTTTATTATTAAGTGCATATAAACAGAATGGTTATATTCCATGTTACATCAAGTAGAAAATGAAATGTCACAGTTAATCGCGCAGTTAAATAGATACTAATGCTATACACTTTTACAAGCCATTTTGTTTTTCATGAATAGAGTACTACATAACATATTGACAAAATATGGGTGGTGATGATGATACAGTACCCATTGGTTGCTCAAGTAACAATTTGAAGCTAGAGGTTTGGCTCCATGTGTACTGTTCCTATGCTAGGCTAGCATAAGCGGAATTAGCTGTTAACCTTGTTAACCTTACTGTAACAAACTGAGTGAGTCACATGATCTTTCTTGGTCAACTCAATCATGTAGTGGTCATGACCAGTTGAAACTTAACTTAAGTCTTAATGACATCTTAAGAGATCACACTTATTAGTTTAAGGGAAAGTTGAAACAATACCCTAACCCTTTATGGAAAGGATGTATTGCTTTTCAAGTTTAGTACCTTTCACATAGACATATTTCATTGAATGTGATTTACCTTAGAAGCAAAGCACATGAAGCACGTTATGAGTACTGCGTCTTACGGTGGCTGCAGCTTGGGGACATCGAAAATGAAATGTTAAAAAACTACAATGATAAATAAGAATAGAAAATGGAAAAAGGCAGGGGCTCTTTAATTGGCAAAACAATGGGTACCGTAGAGCTTTCCTTAAGCCAAACAGCAAGCTGCCGAAAAGTAGAGTAGGGTGATATTGGCAGCAAGGAAGACATGCTGGTATTGGTGGGTAGGCTCGAATGGCTTCCTTGCTTGTCAAGTATCAGATGTTTGCTGCCATATTTCACTGCCACCACTTGGCGTCTAATCCATCCAATTCTGCCTCATTATGGCAGCACACTTGTTCTGCCAATTATCAGGAAATATTTGGCAATGTCAAAGCCATCAGCCGTTAAAGCTAGCAGTGTTGAAATGCTCCAAAGATCAGGGGCAACGGCTTGTATTTTTAATCATGTACTTCGAGGGAGAAACAAATCAACAATGCAACAAGAAATCGATAGGAAGCTATTATGGTAATACGTATTTCTAAAAATCTCAATCCATATAAATATGGAGCTATACAATATACAGTATTATTGTGTAGGCTGCACTGTATTTACAGTGCCCGACGAATGTATAAATACAGCAAGGCTAATTCCTTTAGCTATACTGAATATAATTGAGTTTGAGATCATGATGTACATGAGACGACAGATAAGAAGGTAAGCTTTTATTTCCTGGTATTTTCAAATGAATGTGTTAGGGTCAAAGGCTTAAAATATAGCTAAAAGAAAATGTCTATCGCTGCTACTAATAATAGCTCATATGATTATTGTTGTTATTGTTTAAGGGATCATTTAATAATTTCATACATTCACAGCCCAAGGTGTGGAGAAAGGAGGCATATGCTCATGTTTCGCATTATGCTCCAGACATACAAGGACGGTGGAGGTGGTGTCATGGCTTAGGCTTGCATGGCTGCTTACTAATATGCATTGATGATGTCATTCATGATAGTAGCAGCAGGACGAGTTCAAAACTCTACAACATCATTCTGTTTGCCAATTTGTGGAGAAAGTAATTGGGAGAAACTTCATCATGCAGCAAGACAATGACAGAAAACTAATTGGAAACACAACAAAAGGACTTCATCATGGAGAACAAGTTAAGTTGTCATAGTTGACATAGTCAAGTCAATCACCAGACCTTAACACAAATTAGAATGGGTTAAAGTCTGACCCTAGGAGGTTAAGGTTTGACCTCCCAAAGAGGAGGTTAAAGGGAGAAACCTCCCGAAACAAACAACTGCTAGATGGCAGAAAAAGCCTAGAAAAGCCTTTCCTGAAAATGCTGGTCTGATACGTTCTAAGATGTAGAACACAGATGCTTAGCATTGATGTTCTAATACTTTTGGAGAGGACTATATGTCTTGTGGATATGTGATAACGTCCTGCATGCTACATCGTCGTGTTTTTAATATATTCACATTCTTTACAAATGCAAAGACTTTCATTCAGCGGCTGATTCATTATTGTAACCCCACTCTGTAATAAAATGCAGGAAAACACACTAATGCCATAATTACATTGAAATTAGATTGCAATTACATGGGTATAATACACTGGAGGAACTGAGAACCCTGTCTAAATCCTGTGAAACATAAACCCAGTGCAACATTTGATAAGTAGGTACTTCCGTTTCACACTACCATTTTTTGCATAACACAAAGTAAAGCACCAGTGCTTTAGCCCTTGTCCTTTAGACTAGCAATTGCGCTCGATTTAGCGAAAACAGTGCTACACAATTTTTTTTGTGGGGCAGTGTTTTGTGGTCAGCGGTAGCTTCTTTTTTTTTTTTTTAAAAAGCGCTGGCCTTGGCATTTTTCATGTCGAAAAAAAAAAGCATCTGAAACAGTTGTTACGATTGTTATGGGAAACACCAGGTCTCACTACGGCGCTTGTGATTTGTTAACTGTCAAAAAAGCGGATGAAGTAGGGCGTTTTCTTCTGAGTTTATTTGAAGCGCACAAGGCGCTTTTAAAAACACTGTCCGCTCCATAGGATTAAAATGTAAAAAAGAGGCAGACAGCTTCCAAAAAGAAGTTATGTCTGAACTAAGCTAATTTATATTCTGAGATGTAATAGTTTTTACAGCTTTAATAGGTTCAAACTGACAGTGCCACTGCTGCCCTCTACAATGCTGCATACTGCAAAATAAAAATGTGTTTCAACATTGAACATTTAAACATGAATTAAAAACAAAACTTAAGTAGAGAAAACCACTTACTACAAATACTGGAGTATGACACATGACCCTTTTCTTTTTAATTTGTATTCTTTATTAAACCCGCAAGAGATCTCTTCTGGGCCCACAATGCAAATAGATCACTACTGTGACAGTGATATTGCATTGAATCACTGAAGTGTAATGTTTTTGTTTTTCCAAGACAGACATGACAAAATGTAGGGGCGTCAAAATGGATTTCTGCTGTGGTTCTTTTATGCCTCATTTCTCTCAAAATTACTGATCCTAGGTTTCTTATAATCAGAACTTGCCCTGAAGTCAACAAGTCTACGGCACTCAGGTCCATATTAATAAGCAGGAACTATATGGGACAATATATAACGTGGTGGAGACGCTATAAGAATGGTATGGAAACAAATGAACATAACCTTAGAGGAAATAACATCAAAGTACATACCGTAATATCTTTTTTATATGCATTTAAACCAAATGTGATACGGAGATGAGTCTAATACTACTATGCACAGTGTGCAGAAACCAAGTGTACCCATATGAGGATGACTCATCTGATAAGAGCAGAAACTAAATCATAATGTTCACAAATCCAGCAATATTATGATGTTGCCTGCTATGGGTGTATGGAGAGACACTGTAATTAACTCAAATTACTTTGTATAGGTGACCGTGTAATAGAAGAGAACACGAAGCAGATGTTTTGATTTCGTAAATATGACCATTACATGACATACATATCGGGTCTCTAGTGAATAAAGGCAATGCTTATCATTATCCCATTATCCTTTCCTACAAGAAAAACAAGCTCAGAATGTACAGCCGCAGCAAATTGAGGGGAAATTGACAAGGAGGAAAATATCTTACATTAAAAAATGTCAAGGTAGGAATGGCAGATGTATCCAATTCGAGTTGTTCTTATTTGATACTATAAAGCAACCACTGTTCATTGTACTGCTTTTCATGGATAGCAAAACATGTTCAGTAGGCACCTTTTAAAAGCTTTTAATACTAGTCCCATGGGGGAGGGGTGGGGGGAATGAGGAACTACATTAAAATTGAGAAAGGCAAGAAAGGCGGTCTAAATGCTAACTCAGTAATATAGCTTATTTAAATACGTGGAGGCTAACGCCACAATTAAATAGGTCAGGATTATTAAGAACAATTCTGCATCTGCTTTAAAAACACATTGAACTCCCCCCTATAACTTCACATACAGAGTCAGATGTCTCTGGGAGGTTTCTGGATGACGAGAACAGCGGCAGTTATCACGCTGCAGGTGACGCACGTTCTCCCATCACAACGTCCTGTCTTTTGCTCAGCCTGCCGAACCTACACGCATCCTGTCTGTGACTAGACCTGTCAGGCGCCATTCACAGTATTTATGATTAATGAGCTGTGCTCACAGGCGCACGTATAGCTCTTCTCTGGAAACCTTCTTGTGAAGCTAAATCGGGAATCAATAGCCATTACCTTGGATAGACCTTAGCCAGTTTTATGATTGCTGGATGTTGGGAGCTATGCTGGAACAACGCATTAACAATCAAGCGCTGGCATCAACAAAAGGTGTTGACTGAGAGCCCCGCTTTGTCCTCCGGATGTTTAGAATGTATTTTGACCAGTGTTCAAATTTCGCTAAGGCCCGTAATGTTTCGGTGTTCTGAGTTCTGGCCAGGGCATCTAGCTCCATTTGAAATAAGTCCCAGGTAGGTGGAGCCATCCAAATACTTCCTTGTATTCGTGGTCATGTTGTGTCCACGAACTTTAAAGAGCGCAGAACCCCACACAGACCCGGGATTGTAGACCAGTGCGCACCTGCAGTTAACCGACAGCAAAACTAATACTAGGGCTGTCAGATGCGATTCAAATGTAATCGCGATTAATCACATGCTTTACGCAATTAATTGCGATTAATAAATCGCGTAATTTTACCTGTTCAAAATTTGACCTAAATGTTGTTTTTCCAAGTGTTATATTTTTATAACAAGATATGCATGTCAGCTTCATGCAAATTTATGTATTTGTTTTATTTAATAAATTACACATGGCCATGCGTAATTTAATAAAATTTAATTTCCTGCATAAATGTTGTGAGGTTAAATAGTATTGGGTACTGAGTGCAATCTGTAAGTTGGGTCCCCAACCGGTAGCTGCAGGGTAATTCACACACACGTGTTGACATGATAAAGGTATATGCATGAGTGCTATGAGTACTATTCACCACTGTGTAAGGCCATGTGCCACGGGGAACTGGATGGATTACATTGAAAACCAAGACGTGTTGGCATTATGTTAAAGGGCCACTGCGATTTACGTCCACAATTGCCCTTGCGGTTTGTAGCCAGTGTTACAAAAGTGCTGTTAATGAGAGCGCATGCTGCGCCTACTCCCGAGTGGCTTGTATTCCACTCTGCTCCTCTCATAGGCTCACAGCATTCACCACCTCTCCCACTTTAGCCACATGCACCAGCGCGCACAGCTGTGATTTGAAACATAAACAGTGAGCTGGGGGATAGTATTTGAAGTTTTGGGGGCATGTACAACATGATACTGGCGTGTATCTTTAAGAACCGTTCTCACTAAATAAACAAGTAATGACACTCCAAACGTTGGTTACTAGCTACCATTTGTGGAGGAGAAAAGAATACAGTGAATTGCAATGTGATTTTCAGTGCTCAATCTACGGTTTGCAAAATATTGGTCCTTTCTGACAGACTGAGCCAACAAGACCTTTGTTCAGAAATGCAACTTTCCAAATGTAATCCACATCAGCAATTCCCTGCAGGTACCTGCAAGATGTAATATGAACGCTAAAGCGGGGTAAATTGAGTGAGAAATCCATTTTTCATTATGTTCGATTCCAAAACGTCACGTGTCTTTGAAGCTGAATAATAAAAGTTGTTTTTATAGCCTCCAAGAGCAGGATGGAAACAGTGTCTGTCAGCAGGCAATGGCAGGATGGCCATCTAACAAATGTACCGCTCACGTCAATAATGCTACGGGAGTGCCTTTGGTCACAACATGCCCAGTCCGCTCCAGAGAAACACAGCATCAGCACACTCATACATGCACAGTCAATTAAAATACTACTTGCATCCAATTTGTTCACTGAGGTGGAAAAAGAAAAAAAAGAAAGCTGCTTTAAACCAATATGCAAAACGATATGCAGCATTGCGTATGCAGACGCAGCATTTGCATCTATCATAATATCTATGCTTAAGCTTTTAAAGCGGCATTGTCTTTCTGGTTGTGATCAGAAAGCAGAAGAAGAAAAGAGAGAGAGGCGTGGCTCCTCTATTTCCCCAAGGTCTCGCACCTCAGATCAAGTAAGGTGTCGATGCTAAAGTGTGGCAGTGGGGGAAGGGGGGGGACGTGAGCACAGATTTATCAACACGTCTGACAACCACCATCTCACCTTCATCTGTGCAAAGGGCATGTCGTAGTTCCCCACGTACAGCAAGCCGACGGTCTGGGGCAGCAGCCTGCGAACACAAACAGAGCTTGGTTACCGTCGTGACGGCCTGCCTTCCAACGTGGTGTGGGCGGGGTGTAACGGTGAGGGGCTGTGCTTGTGAGTGGCGACCACGGTGCGCTGGAAACAGTTAGCGCGGCGCCTGGCAAACGCACGGGGCCTCGTTTCTTTCCCGAGATCGCGCTTCTCTCGGCTGCACCGGGAGCCCGTATCCGCCGGCAACGGAGTGAGCGGTGGAGTCAGTTGGAGGGGAGTGACGCAAGCCTCCGCTTCTGCACGCGCCAAAACGGGCGGGAGAACGTTACGCGAGCGTGCGTAACGGTGTCATCTGCCGTGTATAATTAGCACGGTCGTTTCTTATGTAGACACTATTTATGTCTGACATTTGAAAGCTGTGAGCTCTTAAGAGCACTTAATTCGCTTCAGGAGCAAGGAAAAATAATGTCAGGTGTGTTGTACGTACGCGTGTGTGTGTGTGTGTGTTGCACTCCAGGGAGTACGCCCCACAGATGGTCTTAATCACACACTGTCTCTTGCCCTTCTTCCCCTCCACAACAATAAACACACACACACACGTCCCCGACTAAGTTGTGCACACTGCTGTGTGTTCAGACTGCCGGGCTGGAGGGCTCTCAGCTCCAACAGCAATCCTTAGATCGGAAATAAGGGGGGCCAATGAGCTGAACTGACGGTTTAACCACAGTGTGGGCCTCTCAGCCCCTTAGTCATGTCTGAAGCCTCTCATTGGGGCACAGAGGGTTGGGGAAGTGGGGGTTGGGAGATGGGACCGGAAGCATGTCACATTGTAATGAGGATGTGATGCGAGCAGCCAATCGAGCGTGTTCGAGTGGCTTTAGTCCAGCTGTGTGGTAAAGATAGGCTAGCGGTTCCAAGCCGGAACACATGGTGTTTTAGCAGTGAATCCGGAGAGGAAAAGAAAGGAGGTTAGAAGACGAGAACATCATTCGGAAGCGCTCCGTATGTTATTTACCGTGCCAGTTTGATTAGATTATTTTGGGCGGAAAACACATCAGATGCTACAATGTGCACTCATACTTTGTTTTTAACTATGCTACCGTAATTAACCCATCTACTAATTAAATAAACAAGGGCAGACTACTACTGTAGCACTTACTTGCATTTAGAGAGCAGGTTTTCCAACAAGCCAGCAGAAATGCAAGTTGCTTTAGATAAAAACTTTTTACCCGTTTGTACATTGTTTCCAAATCAGAATCCAATTTCTGCACAATCTGACTTGGCAACCAAGGCTCTATTTAACCCCCCCACACACACACACACACACAAAACATAATGGTAAAAACTAACTAAATCTAGAATTGACTCAATAAAAAAAGTATTTTAGTTGATAATATTATCCATAGAAAGGAGCTGTAAAAAAGATACTAGTGCTATGAATGCAGTGTAATTTGGTATCAGCAAGTCAAATGCTCAGACTGAAAATATGTGCTCTGGTTGATAACCTCTGCCTGGAAATGTAGACTTTCTGACCATTCAGGATCAGGACCTCTTTTCCTTGATTGGTGTGGTAAACCTACATTGCCTGTCAATCACATGAATATGCACAACACATTTGTCAACAGTAAAGTAGCTTTTTTTATAGGTCTCATTTCAACTCTGAAATCCCACCTGCAGTAGTTCTAATACAGCAGGGCTCAAAGACAAAAGAACTGATGACATGTCATGCCAGAAAATACAGAACCTGGATGATGAAGGAGACTGACAATATTAATATTATTCATTATTAGATTAACTGTCTCCTTGGGAGTATACTGCGATAACTGAGGAAGTTATGAAACATCGGCATCTGAATTCTTGAAGTTGAAATTAACCAATTAAAAAGGGGCTTGATTATTACACAGCACCGGTGTTAACTCACAATTGGTACTATGAATTCTGCTCTGTGAGCACGTTCATTAGAATGAAGCACAATCCGAAAACAAGGGTAATGTCGGGTATCACGTGCCATCCTCGTCTGTGGCGTGGAAGGACTGCCAAGCTACATCCACAAAACAGAGTAACACTGCCTACTATTGAGAGACTATAGGCGGTTCATCTTTCCAGAGTCCCTGGTTGGTAATATGGCTGAAGGACAAGGCCGAAGGCCGTGGCTGGCTAAGAGGCTGTTCAATTGCAGGGGCGCTGCTTTCTCTATAAGCGACACTCTGACTGGTGGTTGCTTGTTGTGATACCCCATCAAATTCTGCTCGGCATCTTACAGCAGTAGGGGAAAACGCTGTGATTACAGGCAGCTCTTGTTCTGTGACACACTGGGATGACACCAGGAAGTTTTTGCAAAAGAGGTAGTAACATGGGAATGTAGCGAATTTACATAAGGCAAGCTCTCCACAGACACGCCAAATCAAATGGTTGGAATGCTGTGGAAAACAATCCCTGCGGATTCCGTGCTGGTGGCAGGAATTATAATAGTCAAGGACAACATCCTGTTAAATGTGTGTCCCTGTGAAGGTGAATCAAAACATGGAATACGCCAGTAAAGTAAACAAATCGTTCGGCGGTTAACCTGAGAAATGCGCACTAAAAATTAACAACTAAATGTCACAACGATGCACTTTTGGACTGTGTAGTATTAACACAGCTCAGCTCGGGAAAAACAAAAGGCATCGACTGGTGAAAACGACGCCTCTAGCAAGCCCATGCGACTAGCCACCGCAGCTTAAATGAGACATGGAATCAACGTGTAAACAACTGACAACAGTGCTGTGACTGTACAGAGGGGTGTGGTCACAGGTATAGCACCCCCCCTGCTTCCCCTGATTCTTGTCTAGCTATCCGCCCTCTCCACCGACCAATAGCCTGCCTCCGTGCTACACAATGATACGCGCAAGGCTGCGTGCGTCTCTGTGGTGCAGAGGACGGGATGAAAGAAAGATTGCGGGGGCTGATGAATAAGCACTCTCTCTCCCTCTCTCTCCTCCCTCTCTCTGACAGAAACCAAGACAGATTTGAGAGCCCGAGCGAGTGGACAACTTCCCCTCCTTTGCGAAATAAAGCTTTCTCAGACAGACACAATGTGGCTCTTGTGGTCTGGCCGCGCACGAGGAGAGGAGCAAGGCGCTCGTACGGCCGTCTACATTCAGCATGCTGCTTAGGACCAAGGTCACTCTAGCTCTCATAGGGCCGGCAGGGCGTGCATGCTTGCTATGTCTGATGCTACTAGGCCATTGTCCTACATCACAATAACAGTGCAATGATATGTGGGGAGTGGTGTGCTCTAGCAGGAGTGCATCTGCCGAAGACATTTAAACTGAGCAAAGCAGAGAGGAGCTAGGACACGCCTACGCTATTTCCTCTGTTAGCTCCCGCTCCCCACCTACACTGGATGGTTAGGGAGGCAGAATATAGGGGCAAAAACTTCTACCCATTCACATTTCATCACAAATAATTGTGCATCCAGCAACATCTTCAAATTCTATATGGCAGTGTACAATAAATATGACATTTATGACTGAGGAAATAGTTGAAGAGAGAGAAACAATTACTCTCGTACTGTTTTATGGCCACAAGTGACGTGGTTCTATGATTCTACGCTTGAAAAGTAGCTCACCGCCTTGTCAAAAAGGCTTCATCTACATCAGACGAGGCGTGGGATGAGAGCCGGTGGAAGTGAAAACATGTATTCGTTCCAGATCGTGATCATGACGAAGGGCAGTTTTATTTGCGCCTAGACAAACCAGGTGTTCAGTCAGCAACTTTTGCAGGGCTGGCAGCAAAGTTCTGTAATGACGTCAACAGAATTTAACTATTTGACGCTTTCAGCAACTCCTCCCCCAGCGTTATCTCATGTTGCAGTTCAATTGAATCAGCAGAGGCAAAAATAAACAATGCATAAAACAAGAGAGGCTCTTTCAGGAACATACATATTTTCATCTGGTTGCAAAAGCAGCAGTTGGCAGACATATACACATTCAAACCTGGGGATGCCTCCAGCGCATCAAAAAGGTGCCATTAGAATCATCAGGCAGACAATTTGCCCGGCAACGGCGACTCACCCTTCTCCGCCCACTTTGGTGATCTTGAGTCGAAAGTCCACGGAGTTGTGGCTGGGGGGCTTCCATTTAAGTATGTCATCACACCTCCCGGGTTTGTACCTCTGTATGGGGGACAACAGGGACGTTGGTCACAAAACACTCACACACACACACGTGCTGCAACACTAGTTTCTCACATGTGTTGTCAATTGTTAATGTGCCATGTGTCATGTGCTGTTAAAGGCCATCTCTCTATTGTCAAACAAATCTGCATGGAAATGTGCGTGGCTGGAGGGGAAGCGTTAAGAGTGTGAGCCTCTGAGTGAGACAAACCCTCTGAACTAAAAGAGTAGGCGGGGACATGTGGGATTGATGAGGTTTGCAGCATTGCTTTTAACCACAAGGGACATTTACAAACACAAATTGAGCTGTCAACCTTTAATGGCATTGAATAACAACAGGTCCCAGTAAACATGCTCGTCATTCATAGAGATTTGTGGCGCTTTTGTTCATTCTAGTTCCTTAGGGGATTTAACAGCATTTCTGAAAAGTCTGCATTTACACAAAACATTGTTGTTCCTCTCCGGGAACCATCACCTTATCGTGGTGGAGAGGTTTGGGTGCCCCCATGAACCTGAGGGCTGTGTTGT
>JAODTR010000017.1:798230-824613 GCA_025399935.1 Amblyopsis rosae
GTTTGGTCTCATCTGACCACAACACTTTCACCCAGTTCTCCTCTGAATCATTCAGATGTTCATTGGCAAACTTCAGACGGGCCTGCAGTGTACAGGTGCTTTCCTGAGCAGCAGGACCTTGTGGGCGCTGCAGAATTTCAGTCCTTTGCAGCGTAGTGTGTTATCAATTGTTTTCTTGGTGACCATGGTCCCAGCTGCCTTATCATTGACAAGATCCTCCCATGTAGTTCAGAGGCGATTCCTCACCGTTCTCATGATCACTGCAACTCCACGAGGTGAGATCTTGCATGGAGCCCCAGATCGAGGGAGATGACAGTTATTTTGTGTTTCCTCCATTTGCGAATAACTGCATCAACTGTTGTCACATTCTCACCAAGCTGTTTGGCAATGGTCTTGTAGCCAATTCCAGTCTTGTGTACGTCCTTGGACTGCTCTTTGGAGTTTGTAATCTGATTGATTGCTTCTGTGGACAGGCGTCTTATATACTGGTAACAAACTGATATTGGGAGCACTCCCTTTAAGAGTGTGATCCTAATCTCAATTTGTTGTCTGGAAAAAAAAAGACACCTGGAAGCCAGAAATATTTCTGATTTAGAGGGGTTGAATACTTATTTCACTCAATAAAAGGTAAAGTCAGCTATTGCAAGCTAAATTTAAGATAATACACTTTTTGTCAAATTCAACAACAAAAATCTCCTCGCATTTCGCTATCTTACTGTTCTCTGTGTGTGTTGAAGAAAATAATACGATACTTCTACACAGCCCTGGCTGTGATACGATTTTGATTTGAGCTCAATGTTAGCAAGAATTACTGACCTTACATTTAAGATGCAAATCAATTACATTTTTGACGTGAGTTTTTCTGGACTTTTTTGTTGTTCACCTGTTCAAATAAACTGTTCAAATAAATCTACCACTAAAATGATAGACTTATAATTTCTTTGTCAGTGGGCAAACATACAAAATCAGCAGGCGATAGAACTTTTTTCACAGTACATGTATAACTCCTCAACGATAGCATAGAATGAGTTTACTGCTGCTCTTGGATAAATACAGCTAGAGTGCAGTCTGTCTAGAATGTTTTGTATTCTCCCTTTGTGCCGGCTATTGTCCTCATCTGTCCTCTGCTGTTGATTAAGGTGAGTCAGAGGAACTTGTATTTCTGCCACATGCCAAATTAAAAGTAATCTGGATTCTATTTGTGTGCCATTGCTTCCACCCGGACCGCCCAAATTCAACAACAAGCCTGGCTGCAGTTTACCTAGTTCTAATTGAAAGTACACCTCCACTTATTAACCCTGGGGTGGGCTTCACCATGCTCGGCACCACCATTTTGAACGGGCAGGGCCCACCTCAATTTGCCTGGAGTGAGTCACAGACACGTAGGCGAACACCTGGACCGAAGCGAATGCAGCCGTTACATGCACGAGCCCTTCTGTATTCCAGACTGAAGCTGGCCCTGTGATTGAATAGATGTCAAACTCTCAGCAGCAGAGGCTCTCAGGTGTCAAAGAAAAAGTCTTGCCCCTTCCCCTGCACGTTCTCTGTAGCAAGGTTCAAGGTGAAACAGAGTGATATGTGACTGACAGACCACATGCTGACTGCCTATTACAGACATAAAAGCTGAGCCGAGAACAAGTTTGGCCAGTGAAATCACCTGACTTTGGTTCCTTAAACCAATGCAATGTATTTCTCTTCAAACATATTATGGAACCTTAACAATGCTTACAAAAATAATGATAGCAAGGTAAAGAATTGTATTGCGTTAATTGAAACATTCAGAATCTCCATTTAATTATGTCCTGATAGCATTAGCCCAATTAGCCTAGTCCAAATCCTTGCCATCTTCAACTCTTGCAGAGAGCATCAATGCCATTCAGTGACAGCCCTGCAACATCATCATTTTGGCTTAATCCATATATGGAGCCTGTGAGCCATGATTATAATTTCACAGAGAAATAGCTTGAGTCTGGACATACCTCTAGCGATTAAAACTGGCAGAATGTTGTCATTGTTCCCTAAATAACACCAATTAAATACACCTGGAAATGGTTGCTGCTAAGCTTATCATTGTCACCAACATACTTCATATTTGGTAAGAATGCACAATTATGTGTCAACCAAATGCCTATTGGAATACCAATTTGTTATTTATAATATATGTTGACTTAAAACATGTAGCTTTGATATTAGCGACACATTTCCTTAGTAAAATGCTAAATGTTCCCCCAAGGTTAATCGGTAGCCTGTTCTATGTATATAAGGCAGTGGTGCCCAACCCTGGTCCTGGACAGCTACCGCCCTGCATGTTTTAGATGTCTCCCAGCTGCAACACTGCTGACTCTAATGAATGGCCCGTTATCAGTCACTGCAGAAGCCCACTGATTTGAGTCAGGTGTGTTGGAGCAGGGAGACATCTAAAACAAGCTGGATAGGGGGCCTCCAGGACCGGAGTTGGGCACCCCTGATATAAGGTCACCATAGTCCGTGCATTTCAAGGTCTAACAATACCTGACAATTTCTTGCTAGCATCTTTAGTAAAAACAAACACATTGGCCCTAGAAGCCGGTAACAAATAAATCCTCTTGTTATCTCTCCACAGCAGCGGCAGGCAGCCTCGCTTGCTACAGCCTCACAGTCCCGAGAGCTCTCCCTCTTCCCCGGCCTGTCCCTGCTTGCCGGCCCAGAGCCGAACAGATTGACTCAGCTCCTGACACCAGCTGCTAGTATCCCCCGGCCTGCCTCGTGCTACAGACACTGATGGAATGGATTGTGGGAGGAGAGCCAGGGTGATTAGCCCCGACCGTGGGGGAATCATTGCGGTGTAGCGGCCCAAACGAGATTGCACCTGAGTGTTAGCACAGCGCGAATGCCTCTGCTAACTAGCGCAATTTTTAGACTGCTCTCATTTACAAATGAGGCAGCTGGCATGCCAGCCAGAATGTCAATAATGGCAACTGCCAGCATGGCATCGGGGCATTGATCTATCACACTGTCTGCGTCCAGATGGGACAAAGAAGCAATGGTAGAGTGAAGAGAGGGGCTAGGCTTATGGGGGTGCCATTTCTGTTCTGTGATTTCTTTAACCGAATGTGTTGGAATCAAAATATTTACTCTTGACTCACAGCAAGCTGATATTTATAACTGCCTTGCTCTCAGGAGCACATATGCTCACCTTATGTTTTGACAGTGACAGAATCAAGAGCCATCAGGTGTGTGAGTTAGGACCTATTTTGAAGCCATATGAATGTTGCGTCACTAATAAATGAAGCCAACATCCTCTCTCGACACAGAAAAGAGCTCAATGTTCGTGTCGCACGGTCTATTCCCTGCTGTTATTATAATCCATAACAGAACAGGATGTCCCAGGTTAACACAGTCAAGCAGAAGAGCTCACTCCAAAACAGACACTGAAGCAGAGCCAAGCGTCTGCACGTGCACGTACACATACACACACACACACACACACACACCAGAGTTTGACAGAATGTAAACCAAGACGCAGCACTGCTGGGGAATTCAACTAAGTCGCATGGATATGTCAATACATCCAAGCCTTAGTGTGCAACGATGACAATATATCCACAAACCGGCTTAAAGTTATCTGTCCATTTTCAATATGGTTGTGAAAACGTTCAAATTTGTCAAGAAAAACAGTGATCAACCTTCAAACTCAAAGGTTACTTTTCAAGAACAGCCTTCAAGTACCCACATCATGCAGCAAAAGGGGACATCTAGTCAAAATACTGCATATTGATTAAACCCTAATGAGATCACTAGAGGGGACTTTGTTCTTTTTGCTGTATAAGGAAGGTGAACAAGCATTTAATGAGGGTAGCCCCTGTATAAACACCTCTTCATGTAATGAAATTGTGATTTTGTCATTATCTCAAGCTGTGGCAGTCAGGGCATGTTTTGTGACCACATACAACCATATTCTATAAGCCATCAATTCTCAAGTTGCCAAGCTACCAGGCTTCTATAAAAGAGATTAACACCCATGTCCCCAGTTACAGACAACCTGTTCAATGGTTTCATATTGAAATGCTATACCTTTAGCAAGTTATAAAATATAACAAAAGTACAAAGAGGCAATATCACATGCAGTCTGTGTGAACAATAATAGCGCATCTGTCTCACACTCAGGTGTTTATCAGTAATACCAAAATCAAAGTACACTTTTCTCCAACTAATTAGATATACCGGTCAGGCCAGTAGCCGATACTCACTTTATCAGTGTTGACATAGGGTTCAAGATTTGTGCAGATGCTTGGAAGGGATGCGATAGACCATCATCTTTGCCAATATTCTAATGAGTCATTTCACAAACCGCGATTACAAGATGAAACGAACGTCCTACATTTGATGTCGTGGACGACGTTAAGCTCAGTCACTCAGAATGTCTTTAACAAATTTATAAGAACATAACATTTTATTTTTATCGAAATTGTTTTATCTATTTACCCTTCGGTTAGAGCAGTGTGGCGTCAGAAACAACAAGGCAGCTGTAGGACTCAGCTATGAAAATCAGTGCTTAAATCAGTGCTTGACATCTATAGGCCCCTAAAAATGTAGTTTGTCTAGAAATGGGCTGGAGGCACCCAGCCTATAGCAGTGCATCGCACCCATTACCCAAATATCGACTAGACTGACGTGTGCCACAGTACGAGATCAAAGCGTATAGATGTTCACGACACCCATAACCCAAACCCTAACCCCAGAACAGCACAACTGTCTCAAAGTCGTCACTACAACGAGTTGCATACATAAATGCATATATAATCGAATCAAAACAGATTATAACAAAAGGTGTGCGTTGTTCTTATGTAATTTTCAAGAAATTCGCCACTGCGATTGAGGAGGGGGTAGGCAAATACAGTATGTCTATAGCCAATTAAAGAAAGCTAGCCTGCTAGCCAGCGCAGTGCCTAGTGACAACAAGCTTCTTATGCTTTTGCCCAATAGCAGGCAAACGATAGCTCCGATAGCTACTCACCCAGTATCCAAAACGTCCACAAATAATAATGCCCACGATCGTCAAGTGCGCCTGTCAGATTGTGAACGCTTTGCTGCGTTTCATATATTCTGCACAACTACGCCGCCAGTGCCAAGCGTGCATTATTAAGATTCCCACTCAGCACTATTAAAACCTGCATTGTTGAAGAGACGGCTAGGCAAATAGCATACACCAAAGCATGCTGGGAGACGATGTTGATGAAGTGGGCTATCTAACATCAAATGTGGGAGAGGTGCGTCCTCTTCTGGACATGTACGGTAGCATATGTATTGCGTATGTAAAATGAATGAATCAGAAACGATTAATGTCACGCATAACTAACATTGAATAGTAGCTCAATAATGTTTAATAACGCGTATGCTGCTGCTGTGGGAATTAATCTGAGCTAAAATCGCTGCCCAATCGTTATTCTTTAGACTGTAGAGTTTAGAGTCTATCCGCCTCAACATAGATGGCGATAGAGTCCACAAAGCTTTGGTCGCAGAATAATGATGTGAACTCGCGTGGTTCAGCCAGTGCACTACAGAAAATGCATGGGAAAATGGAGAGAACACACATGTCAGCGTTTGCCTTGTATAAATCATGGCAAACGGAAGCCATTCCTTCGTCTAAATCTTCGTTGCAGGTAAACTGGTGAATCCATTATGTTGACATCCGTCTGAAGAGCAACGCAATATTGGATAACTGTCGTCTGCCTTAACAGAGTGTGTGCAACTGCATTGACATTATTATTGACAATCTAAAGCAGTGGAAGTTTTATTTTTATGTTATGCAGCATGTCTTGGTTGTCTTCATGTGAATTTGTATATTTTAGGAGTCCGCGAAAAAGAAAAGGCGGAAGTTGAATAATGGTATTTCACCCACAAAGGCCATCATTAAAGTCACCCCCAAGATCGGAAAGAGAAAAAAGCGACAAAAGCTCCTAAAAGCGCCTCTTGGAAAGGAGAGTCTAACGATTACTACAACAGAGGTATGTCTTTTTTAAAGGTTCTGAATGGGGACGTTACTTACAGAATGCTGACAATCTAGTTGTTAATTAGACGATATAGGCTATTAAGGTGAACCCACTATTTAGTCTAACAAGGAGTGTGTAACTGGAGAAGGCGAGGCCCTTGAGTCTCTGCTGACTGACCTGGCAAGAGTCAATAACAGCCGAGAGAGAGCAAGTAAACTGTTCCAGTGGCTTATCAGCCCCATTCCTGCCAAGACATTTTTCAGGTAAATGCATGTTTCCCACACATTAATTGCAGCAAAGTGTTTTTCTGATATTAATTCATTTTATCAAAACGGTTTAGTTATATTTTACAGCATTCCTATTGTAAATGTGATCTAAAAGCTGCATTAAAAATCTAATTACATGACTTTGTAATTTGTCTTTCAAAGGGATGCATGGGAAACGAAGCCCATCCTTATACATCGTAATAATCCAGATTACTACAAGGGACTATTCTCAACAGCAGAGTTTGATCGCATATTGAGAGAGGTAAGAAACATGAACCGCAATAACAGCACTCTGAAGGGTTTGCGGTTACAGTGGGTAGAGCAGGGCGACAGCCAGGTGATCCAGAAGTCGCTGGTACGAACCCATGCTAACTCCTTACCAAGTGTCAAGGTGTCCTTGAGCAAGACGCCTAACTAGCTGCTCCCAGTGGTCAGGTATCACTTTTCATGGCTGATCATACCATCATCTGTGTGAATGTGTGTTCATCCACCGATGTATGTGAGGCAATCCTGTACATCGCTGTTAGATAAAGCGGTATATAAATGCAGTTCATTTACCATTTGCAATTATCATTGCATTGAATAATTGCACACACAAGTACAAGAGATCAGATTGGGAATATTCTTTCCATAAGTGTCAGACCTGCAAAGACTGGACACCTGAAGAGTAGACCCATGATACATTTAGGCTTTCAGCATGAATGTAACTGTTCCATGTTAATGATGGATGCAATGGAGTAACTCTGACGCTAGTTCTGTTTTATTTTATCATGCTACTTAACTAAGATGAATGTAACTGTTCTATGTTAATGATGGATGAAATGGAGTAACTCTGATGCTAGTTTTTTATTTTTTTTATTTTATCATGCTACTTAACTAAGATGTGTGTTTGTGTTCAGGACAATGTCCAGTATGGGGTGAACTTGGATATCACCAGCTACACTAATGGCAAAAGACAGACACACAACCCCCCAGGAAGAGCTCTCCCATTCACCGTGTGGGACTTTTATGAGGTATGCTCATACTAATGGGAAATCTGCTCGGATCCAGAAATGGTAGATGTTTTGTGACTTTTTTGCAACACATGCATTTGTAATATGATTTATGATTGTGTCCAAAACAAAACTGCACGCCCTCCTGCACAGTGTAGTTCTTCAAGACACAAGCGTCTCACAAAAAAAAAAAATTTCTTTTAATTTATAATCTAAACATACATCTAACTTGATGCTTGATGTCATTGTTGTTTTCTTGTCTTCTGCTTAGAGTGGTTGCTCGGTCCGCATGCTCAATCCTCAGGCCTTCTCCTCTACAGTCTGGAATGTTCTGTCTATACTGCAAGAGCAGTTTGGTAGTATGGCAGGGGCTAACGTGTGAGTAATTTTGGTTAAGGAGCATGTCAACAGAAGAAACAGCCGGTCTGTCTGTGGAATGTAAACTGTATGTGCTTTTAAATCAGGTATCTGACGCCACCTGGAACCCAGGGCTTTGCACCTCACTATGATGACATCGAGGCCTTCGTGGTCCAGCTGGAAGGCAAAAAACACTGGCGAGTCTACAACCCTCGGTAAGTTAAGACAACTCGTGTGTAGCGAAGCTGCGAGTAAAATGTCACTGTTTCAATTTGTCATCTTAAATCAGTGAGACACATTTTGACCCATCAGTCGGCGATTCCTTCCACAATTCATTTTGGTTTTGTATCCTTTCAGAACAAATGACGAGGTCTTACCCATACTGTCAAGTCGTAAGTGCCAATATAAACATTTCAGTTTGCGCAACGGCCGTGAAATCTATCTGCTTTTTAAAATTCTATTATTCTCCCTCTCCAGCTAATTTCAGCCAGACAGAAATTGGGAAGCCCATCCTAGAAGTGGTGCTGGAGGCAGGAGATATCCTATACTTCCCACGAGGCTTCATCCACCAGGGCGACTGCCTTCCTGATGCTCACTCTCTCCACCTAACGGTATCGTCGTACCAGAAGAACAGCTGGGGAGATCTGCTAACAAAGGTTTATTTACTGCTATTCTTAGATTTTAAGTCATCTTGAGCAATCAGAAAACAAGGTTATTACAGTGTATGGAAGCGGAACTTCCCCCGTTGTATTTTTTCCCTGCTGTTGTGTTGTCTTAAGGGACCTAAAAGGGGATGGACATGCACTATATTGCCAAAGGTTTTGGGATGCCTGCCTTTACATGCACATGAAGGTGAATGACATCCCATTCTTAATCCGTAGGGTTTAATATGGAGTAGCTATTACAGCTTCCTCTTCTGGGAAGGCTGTCCACAAGGTTTAGGTGTATGTTCATGGGAATTTTTGATACTTCTTCTAGAAGCGCATTTGTGAGGTCAGGTACAGATGTTGGATGAGAAGGCCTGGCTTTCAGTCTCCACTCTAATTCATTCCAAAGGTGTTCTATCGGGTTGAGGCCTGAATTCTGTGCAGGCCAGTCAAGTTCCTTCACACCAAACTTGCTCATCCATGTCTTTATGGACCTGGCTTTGTGCACTGGTGTGCAGTCATGTTGGAACATGAAGGGGCCATCCCCAAACTGTTTCCACAAAGTTGGGAGCATGAAATTGTCAAAAATGTCTTGGTATGCTGAAGCATTAAGTTTCTTTCACTGGAACTAAGGGGCCAAGCCCAACTCCTGAAAGACAACCCCACACCATAATCACCCCTCCACCAAACTTTACACTTGGCACATTGCAGTCAGGCAATGGCAGGTACCGTTCTCCTGGAAACCGCCAAACCCAGACTCATCCATCGGATTGCCAGACAGAGAAGCGTTATTCGTTACTCCAGAGAACATGTCTCCTCTGCTCTAGTGTCCAGTGGTGGCGTGCTTTACACCACTGCATCCAACACTTTGCATTGCACTTGGTGATGTAAGGTTTGAAAGCAGCTGCTCGGCCATGGAAACCCATTCCACGAAGCTCTCTACGCACTGTTCTTGAGCTAATTTGACATTTGTAGCTGTTAACTGAACTTAACTTCTGCGCACTGTGCGCCTCAGTATGAGCTGACCCCGCTCTGTGATTTTATGTGGCCTACCACTTTGTGGCTGAGTTTCTGTTGTTCCCAATCGCTTCCACTTTGGTGTCCCAAGACTTTTGGCAACATAGTGTTTATTTTCTATTTTTTTTTTATCTCTTGAACCAAAATTCCTCTCTAAAGGAATCATTGTGTAAAACAAGCAAGTAATTTGACCCCAGGTGTGACATGGTTTCTGGATTCTAACCTCTTTGCCTTATCCACTCGGATGATGTTAAGTGAAACATCAACTGAAACGGAAATAAAATTGGGATGTTTTGCGTTCTTCAAGCAGTTTCATAAATATTTGTAAATATCAGTGCTGGGGTATTTATTTATGTATACATGCTTGCATAAAGTGTTTTGCCTCTGAAATCACTTTAGTCTTTGAGTTTAAGGGAACTACTTTGAGCAAAAGTGCTCTTTGGTCTATGGGAACCCATATTTTCTCTGCTGCCTTCTGTGACCAATGAATATACCTTTTCAAAATGTATAATATAACCTGAATATTTACCATGTCGATTTACCAAAGTCAACTCAGTCTGTTTTTATACCAGGTGGTCCCTGCAGCACTGGAGATAGCAATGGACGAAGATGTTGAATACAGACTAGGCTTACCCCTTGATTACTTGACATACATGGGAGTCCAGAATTCTGACAAGGTGAGACATTATTTTATGTCGACACAGTGCACAACCATCCACTCACCTTAACCTCCTGACTCACTGTGCAAAACTTCTCATTGGCTAGGAGGACCCGCGCAGGCAGACGTTCTTGGCACAGATACAGAGTCTGATGGGGAAACTGGCAAGATATGCTCCAGTGGATGCTGCTGTGGATCAGAAAGCCAAGACCTTCCTCCACGACTGCCTACCCCCTGTCCTTAGTCCTGGTAGCTACCCTCTACAGTCACATAAGGCTGTATTACCTGTAGTTGTTAACCTGACATGCCAGATGGAATGTTAGTCACAAGTCCGTCTGGGAAGCCGTGCATCGAAACTGTAAAGTGCAGGCATATTCAAAAAATACTTAGCAGTTGATTGGATGAACCATCTGGTCGTTTTCGCTAAGCTAAACCACGTCCGTATAGCTACCAATACGACGCCGATTGGTACGTTCAGATGCTACTCTGACACATTCACAATGATTCCTGGGCTTTCCAGAATTATTTCCCACAGTGAAATTAAACTGAAGCTCGTGAGATCTGGATGAGGCTATGTAGTTGTTGCCATGCATATAAAAATCACCATTATACACATTAGATGTTAAACTTTTTACTGGCGGGGAATAATCTACCTTCTGACCTGATTCATGTCAGACTACATATTTTAGGCACTGGTTAAATAAAGTAGTTCTTGATCTCTGTCTGACCAGGACTCTTGCTAATGAGATGTAGGAATATAGTAGCCTGTTCTATCTTCCAGAGGAGAGGGCCACCAGTGTGCTGGGAGCTCCTGTCAAGTGGAACGATGGAGAACTTTTGGACGCAGGCGCTCTAATCAAAAGCCAGACGAGAGTCCGACTCATTCGTGCTGGGTGTGCCAGGTAATAGAAATGCGTAGTCAATTGAATGCTTTCTAATATAGGTTTTATTTACTCTTTACTTTCCTTTTGCATATAATGGATCCTGGCAGACGAACACTAGCAGGACTCACCCAGGTCTACAACAGGTTTTATGCCTGTTAGCCAAACTGAAGCTTATGAGATCATGATGGTCTCACAAGGCTAACATACCAGGTGTAAATCAAAATCGACACTTGTGTTCACGGTGAAGAGATAAGTGTCTTGTCCTTCTCAGGTTATGCAGTGAAGGGGAAGTCATCCATCTATTCTACACAACAGACAACTCCAGAGTATACCACAAAGAGGAGCTCAAGAGTTTTGAAGTAAAAATGGAGGTATATGGATCAAATGTGTACCCCTTCTTAAAACTGTTTTCCCCATACAAGGATGTTATTATATTAATATAATTGACAATAATTGTTGTTCCTACAGCATACAGATGCCATCGAGTTTTTGATCAATTCATATCCCAAATTTGTGACAGTTGAAGGCTTCCCATGTGACTCAGCAGATGAGCGGGTAAGAATTTGTATTTATTTTCTTCACAAGGGTATGCTCTTTGATTTGATTATTGCTATGGTCATAGGTTATAATGATTATAGTCATCGGTTATGACTATTCCAAAAATGTATGCACACTACTCCCCCTAAGGTCATTGTGGCGCAATAATGCAGTCATTGAGAGTACCCATTTTAAATATAGGAATTGTTCAGATTACATCGTTTTGTTTTTGTCCTCCAGATCTCTTTGGCAGAGATGTTGTTTGAGAAGGGGATAATCCACACTGCAGATCCATTCTAGTAGTAATTACCTGGTTCCACGTGCAACAAATAGAATTGGATTGTAGCTACTATGTTTTGTACAAAAAGCCCTTCATACAGTTGTCTTTCTAGCGATACTGGTTTATGCTGTACAATGCAATCATTTGCTCTCTTGATAAAATAACTTAAAAACATGACAATTTTCTGGGTGTTTATTCTGAGAAATTACATGTTTTATTGGTTGATACAACTCAAATACAGAAATAAAGGTATCTTAAATAATTTGACGTTGCCATGATGCAATCATCGTCAACAATAGATTGAAGTAGATGGAACAATTCTCAGCTGGTAATTCTACTTCCATGTGACTTCCTCGCCAGGCTTCAATTCTCTAAACAGAGGTACACAATTACACTTTAAAGATTGAACATTGAGAACGTATCATCTTAATTCACAACTTAGTTGGTTAGATAAGTGGGAAATAAACTATCCCAGGAAATTATGTTATCACTACTGCAGTCTACCTATTTATATGAATATTAAATTATGTATAGTGCAAAGCAAAACTATTTAAATGTGTAAAGCTATGAGTGAGTGCCTTGTAATTTAGTGTTCCTGTACCTCAGCGCTGAGCCTATTTGTCATTCCTACCTGCCAAACAAGGCACTTTTATTTCTGAAGGCTGTCAGCTTCTGGTCTTGCTGTTTGTCCATATACCATCCGATAACAATACCCATGGGCACTAGTATATTAACCCAGTACTGACGTACAAATCCTGTGAAGTTGGCCATGGTTCCTACAGGGAAAGAATACAACAATAAAAATGTAGCACCTGTGCATAGGTTTCCTTTGTATGGAACATATTTTATTTGTGCCCATGCTTGGTTGTTTCAATTTCCAATCCAACACACACAATGCCCAGGGATTGGGTAGAAGGAAGGGGGGTGCAGTTCTTATTGACGTCCTTACTCAAGAAGTGTAGAATTGTGTATGTACGTATTTCACATGCACAGCAGGTTGGTGAACCTGAAGTTTGCTGTCATAAAAAATCCCAGTAGAATATTATGTAAACAAATCAATGGCAGGCCTGCCAGCTAGCTTTCATGTTTCTGTTATGCACATTATTACCCCTTACACCACATGTATTGTTTCAACGATTGTTCCACAAGAACACATGCACCTACAGTATCTCACTCACATGTCTAGTACTGCACATACAGTTTTAGCGTGCACTTTACTTCTCTTTAAGTGCATTAATTGATGGCAAGCAACTATTATGTTTAACACTAGTGTAAGCTAGCCCGCTACCTTAATGAAATAACATTAGGCTGTCACATATTTCTTTCGTTAACATACAGGGCAAACATCTCAAGTACAGCACTCGTAGAGCAGTATATTAGCAGATATAAGATGATTGTACAGAAAACGGCTATACACTAAATATTACCTTGTGTTTTAGACAAATCCGTGGCCTTCAGATCCTAGCTCCCATGCAGAGGACATTGGAATCTACCAACTGTACAAACGCTCAGGGTGTTGTATACTATTAACACGCATATGGTTAAGTATATATTGCTCTTAAATATATGTAACATTAACTAAAAACATTGCAGCATTTTATTTTAAAATAACTATATTTAAATATAAAGAGTAGGCCTACATGTGATGTTAGCCGAACAAAGCGCTTTGGCACCGCCATACACTTTGATGGTACATTCCGTAAACCTTTCACACGTGATTCAGCGGCAAACATGTCTGAATGGTTGTAAAAAGTATATTCACAACCGTCAAAATGCCGTAATATTGCAATTATAAACCAGTCACTTGTTGCATCTGTCTTAATAAGTGGAGTCGTATTTAATCTCTCTATTAATGGTAGGTTACATGTGTATATCTAATTAGAAGTACAGTACATAAAACAAGCGGAACATATTTTGCTAGCATGCTAACAAAGCTAACTAGCTATCTGTTGCTAACA
Organism: Amblyopsis rosae; assembly: GCA_025399935.1. NCBI lineage: Eukaryota > Metazoa > Chordata > Actinopteri > Percopsiformes > Amblyopsidae > Amblyopsis > Amblyopsis rosae. The sequence continues at coordinate 811,799 of JAODTR010000017.1, forward strand.
CGTATCCATTCATTTACTATTTATCCAGCGAGCCAGCTCTGGCTAGCAAGCTAGCTGTAAGTGTGATGATGCCAGCGTTTTGCTTTATTTATTATTATATTATTTATTTTGATTTACCTTGTCCAACTTGCATACATTGTCATGGTTACTTATTATTACGGTATGTTGTACAGTTAGTTTCTTTCTACCCGATCTATAGTGCACTGCTAGGCTCGATGAGGTGACTGCTATTTATGTGTGGTCCAGTAAGGATAAAAAGATTAACAACACTAAAAATGTGTTTTCTGCCTTGTAAACTAAAAAATGCTCAGAGCTAGGTGGAATTTAGAGTTTAATTTACAACGCTGGAAAAAATGGAATGTATTATGTAATTTGTCTTTGTCATTGTTTTGATCTGTCATCTCGATTTGTATTCCCAGCGTGACAGCTGAGGACAATGACGTCCATCATCAAGCTGACAGCTGTCTCAGGGGTACACGAGGAGTCAGCCCTCTGTTACCTTCTGCAGGTGGATGAGTTCCGTTTCCTCCTGGACTGTGGTTGGGATGAGTGCTTCTCTATGGATATTATAGAGGCTATGAAACGGTAGTTACAGTATACATCATCATCTCGTTAACATTACCATTACCATTATATTATATAACCCCCTGAATCTGAATAAGTTTGACATCATTGTTGTGTTTTCTGTCCATTAGGTATGTTCACCAGGTCGATGCAGTACTTCTCTCCCATCCTGACCCAATACACCTGGGAGCCCTTCCATATGCTGTTGGGAAGTTGGGTCTAAACTGCACAATCTACGCAACAATACCCGTCTACAAGATGGGACAGATGTTTATGTATGACTTATATCAGGTGCGTAAAGATAATAAGAATTTCTCTGCGTGAAGGTTACACATTTCCCCCCTCAGTTCATAGGTGCATGTTATTGTTGTGTTTAATTATTACCGCCTCTTCACTTAGTCCCGAAATAACAGTGAGGACTTCACCTTGTTCACCCTGGACGATGTGGACTGCGCCTTTGACAAAATCCAACAGTTGAAGTACTCCCAGATTGTCAATCTCAAAGGTCAGTAGTTTGTGCACACAGTGTGTCCTCGTTGTCTCTTGCACACATGCAAGTGAGAGTAATCGTTTTCTGTTTGTTACCTGATAGGCAAGGGACATGGCCTGTCTATCACCCCGCTCCCGGCTGGTCACATGATTGGCGGGACGATTTGGAAAATTGTAAAGGATGGAGAAGAGGAGATTGTTTATGCTGTGGACTTCAACCACAAAAGAGAGATGTGAGCACGGGTAACGCGGAGAAGGGATTAGAAATGGAGTGACCCTTTTAGCCTGACTCCTTCTCTCATGTAACCTATTGTTTTATTGTGTCTTCCAGACACTTGAACGGCTGCACACTGGAAAGCATAAGCCGCCCATCACTTCTCATTACAGACTCTTTCAATGCTTCATACAAACAGCCTCGCCGTAAGCAACGGGACGAGCAGCTCCTCAGTGAGTCCTTTATAACCATGTTATTTCTCATGAAAGAGAGAACCTGCATGATCTTGAGAGAATCTATCGTAAACGATGAACTGAAATGGGAACAACTAATCGTCCATTGTTTGTGGCAATGAATCTGAAATATGTCAGTGGGGTTTATGCTTGTTTTTTGAATTTCTCCAAGCCAATGTAATGGAGACCCTGCGTGGCGATGGCAATGTTCTTATTGCGGTGGATACGGCTGGCCGGGTGTTGGAGCTGGCTCAGCTCTTAGACCAGATTTGGAGGACGAAGGATGCTGGGTTGGGGGTGTACTCACTGGCTCTGCTCAACAACGTCAGCTACAACGTAGTGGAATTCTCCAAGTCACAGGTCTGAAGCATTTCTTCATCTTGAAATGCAATCCAATTTCAGACAATGTCATTGTTAAAGCAGCAAGCTTTAAGTCAAATGCATTTGCTACCCACATTGTTGTTTGGCCCACCAGAGAAGGTAGATTAAACTGTTTGTGTTGTATGACAAAATACACATAAAGTGACATTCACACTACCGGTGGCAATAGCTGCGCCCACCGCGGCAGCAAGTGCTAGGTTGAACTCACCCACTTTAGCTCGGCACAAAATTCCGCTGAGGTACGTGCTAAAGTGAGTGGGAGTCGATAAACGTTGCTATGGGTGATATGCAGTCAACACTTTGTTTAATGAAGATTAGCAGCGAGGAAAAGGAGGACATGAGGAAATAATAGGCTATACATGCATGTTTATACATCCATGTTATGGGTTCATGCTATCAACAGAACTCGGGAGCAGACTGCTTCTATTTTCTTCCCGATCAACTGTAAAATAACTGTAAACTGTACGTTTCAGGACCAGCCACATAACTAAGAGTAGAATGACTTATAGTCCAGAAAATACTGTAATCACTTGCCACCTGGAAACTGAAAAGTTAGAGATTGTAGCTTGTCTAGCAACTTCCTCTGCTACCAATAATAAGTAAATAAAATAATCAGGCTCCAGAAGTTGACCTTCCCCCCATTAACATTTAAATTTTATGACACGAGTGGACAAAATGTCATGGGGCGATATTTAACTGCAATTTTCTTAAAATGCAGATTTTTCTAAAAAAGAATATACCAAAAAAAATATACCAGCATTGAGGCGTCTCATCATCACTATGAATGAGACGTTCATTCCTATAACTTAGTTTACAGCTCAAAAACAATAATGTCTGGTTACTAGGTTTACATATTTGTTTAAATGTCATTGTAAACAACATTGCACTATTAGCCCTAATGGTGGCTCGCCCCTGTCTGCCTGCAGGTGGAGTGGATGAGTGACAAGCTCATGAGGTGCTTTGAGGACAAGAGAAACAATCCCTTCCAGTTCCGCCACCTGTCCCTGTGCCACAGCCTGGCCGACCTAGCGCGCGTGCCCAGCCCCAAGGTGGTGCTGTGCAGCCAGCCCGACCTGGAGTCAGGCTTCTCACGGGAGCTGTTCATCCAGTGGAGCAAAGACGCTAAGAACTCCGTCATCCTGACGTACCGCACCACGCCCGGAACGCTGACCCGCTACCTCATCGACAACCCTGGGGAGACGGCGCTCGATCTGGAGGTGAGGCCTTCCGCCGGTGCTCCATTCGCCGCACCTAGCAGTACGCTAGGTACAGCCCGGCTTGGAAGCAAGCACAGTGTTTTTTGAATGCTTTGTTCTCCCTCTGGCAGGTTAGAAAGCGGGTGAAGCTCGAGGGCAAGGAGCTGGAGGAATACCTGGAGAAAGAGAAGTTGAAGAAGGAAGCTGCCAAAAAGCTGGAACAGGCAAAAGAGTAAGTCGAGGGGGGAGACACAGGCACGGCTAGCTCTGATATAGTCTCAGCCTCTTACTGACTTAGTCCAAAACTATTATATATATTAACCAAATGTTAGAACTTTATATTTGGGTGTTTTTAAAGGCATCCTGAAATTATATGTATTATTATTATTATTATTTATTAGCACTACGTAACATAAGCAACTCTGTGCTGAACGTCTGATACATAAACCCCTGTAAACTCTACACGGGACTCTGACTTTCGGTTGTAATACTGTCCATTGTTATTGGCTGTTAGCATTGTCATTCACAAGGATGTATTCATAAATTCCGGTGTGACGCTAGTGCACTGCTTAATTTTCTCCTTTAATATTACAATTTTATTTTAAGCAGCAACTGTAGCCTACACATTTGACTGATTTACAAGATCTGTAAACAGCCAGTCTGTTTTTCTTTTTTAGTTTTCCAACTAATTCCTCATGGTAAGTTTAAGTTTCGACTTGGTCATGCAGTTATGTAATTTGTAGTCCTGCATGTCAATCAGAATACCTCCCTTTTCAAGTAGCCTTTTCCTTAGCCAGTGCTGTGTCCCAGACTTTACGTATGTAAAGGCTGGCTCTGCGAGACTAGCTCTGATGCTTCAGCTCCTAATGCCGACGGCCATTTTGGTACCGGCGCTGTGCTGCGTCGCAGGGTGGACGTGGACTCCAGCGATGACAGCGACCTGGACGACGACCTGGACCAGCCGGCCATGGTGAAGAGCAAGCACCACGACCTGATGATGAAGTCCGAAGGCAGCCGCAAGGGCAGCTTCTTCAAGCAGGCCAAGAAGTCATACCCCATGTTCCCCACGCACGAGGAGAGGATCAAGTGGGATGAGTACGGCGAGATCATAAGGTAGCCGCAGTACTATTCCAGTACCCTGCACTGGTTGAGCGTAAACAACGCAGTGCATGTAGTGGTGCTGTATGCCCTAAGCACAGTCTTCCGCAGGGCAGAGGAGTTTCTGGTTCCTGAACTGCAAGCCACGGAGGAGGAGAAGAGCAAGCTGGAAGCAGGCCTGGCCAATGGTGACGAGCCTATGGACCAAGACCTCTCTGTGGTCCCCACCAAATGCACCTCCAGTATAGAGAGTATAGAGATCAGGTCAGTGGCACACTGGAGTCTGTCACAAACTGTAATTAAGCACTTGCTATACATCATCGATCATGTAGAGCGTTCTGTCAGTACCCTTGGTGCTCACAAGATGTCTCCTTATAATCATGCTCACTAGAAGTCTCTTTGGATCAAATTGTCTGCTAATTTACCCAATTGTAGTATTGGGCGTGTGCTGCTAGGGTTGCTGGTGTATAATATGTTGTGATCTCCCACTGTGTTCCGATTGGCCTGATCTGATTTGAACACGTGCAGTTACATTTAAATCATTACTGAATTACATTTCTGCATTCCGCCCAGCATATCTCAACAAGGCACCAACAATAATTCAGAAATAGTGTGTGGCGCTTTCAAACCATCTACACCTTAGTAAAATGTCTAACCCCTCCCCTGACTCTCCCACAGGGCCAGAATTACCTACATAGACTACGAGGGTCGCTCCGACGGTGACTCCATTAAGAAGATCGTCAATCAGATGAAGCCCCGACAGCTGGTCGTGGTTCACGGGCCGCCCGAAGCCAGCCTGGACCTGGCCGAGTCCTGCAAGGCCTTCACCAAGGACATCAAGGTCTACACCCCCAAATTACAGGAGACCGTCGACGCTACCAGCGAGACACACATCTACCAGGTCAGCAGGCCCGCAATGAGAGCACAGAGGTCACAATAAGACGCATGCACATGTAAAGTGGGTCTGTATGACTTCCGACCACTAGATGACGCACTAAGCGCTCCAACACAAATGCTTCTTGGAGCACAATATGAAAACGAGTTGCTCACATTCCAACACACACAGGAGCGTGATGTAATTCTCTGCTCAGGACACCATTAGCCCACTGTATTTAAACATAGAAGCAAAGTAGTTTGCTGCTAGTTGTGTAAAATATGTTATAGAACAACGTTTAAATGAATTTAAACGTGCTTTGTGTCACTGCACAGGTGCGGTTGAAAGACTCTCTGGTGAGCTCGCTGCAGTTCTGCAAGGCCAAGGACACGGAGTTGGCGTGGATCGAGGGCGTGCTGGACATGCGCGTGGTCAAGGTGGATACGGGCGTGCTGGTGGAGGAGGGCGTGCGTGAGGATCAGGAGGAGGGCAGCGGGGAGCAGCCCATGGAGGTCTCCGGTGGCGGCGTCACCGACCTGGGCAGCGAGCACAGCGCCGCAGCGGCGCAGCGCGCCATGAAGACGCTGTTTGGAGAGGACGTACGTGAGCTGTCGGAGGAGAGCGATGTCATCCCCACGCTGGAGCCCCTGCCGACCCACGAGGTGAGGGAAGGGGGGGGGGGGGGAGAGAGAGGGGGGGAGAGAGAGATTGGACGGTTGGATTCTTCCTTCCTCTTCCTGGGATTTAAGCTCAGTTACTTTAGAAGTACTAGAATAAAATTAGTTGGCTTCTATGGGCTGAGTAGTACCTATATTTTTTCCTGTTTTTTCCCCCCAGCCATACTGTCTGTTCTTTTTACAGACATCGTTCTAGTGGCCCTTTTTTTGTTCTTTATTACCTTTATATTTTTTATCTGTGAAAGTTAGAGAAAAGTCAATGAATTTGACTTAGTGTGGGAACCCTGTTCTTTCGTAGTATAAAATAATGTGTTGGATGTGTTCGTACCAGCTCAGGGTCAGTTCCCACGACTCCCAGAGGAGAAAGATGTATTCTGTTCTCAGTCAAGGTGAGCGAGAGCAGGTTTGCCCCCCAGGTAAGTGGACACAGCTTGACCTTGGACCCACCGCCAGAGGCAAGCATAATCAGGGTTGCTATGAGAATGACAACGCGCTCGATCGGCATAGACAAGATGCCAGCATAGCTACCGGCCCTGTACGACGCACGAGAATCCTCGCGTCGATGCACTTTTCTTTCCTAAGACCTTTTGACGTTACATAGCGAGCACACGCTAATGGCAACGCTACGGAGTCCATTTCAACAGGAAGCGTAAGAGACAGTTGCTGGGTAACCGGCCCACATGTTTCTAAACCCCCTCCCCCTTCCTCCCAGGTCTCGGGTCATCAGTCTGTGTTCATCAATGAGCCCCGCCTGTCAGACTTCAAGCAGGTCCTGCTAAGAGAGGGCATCCAGGCTGAGTTTGTGGGAGGGGTGTTGGTGTGTAACAACATGGTGGCCGTCCGCAGGGTGAGTGACCTTCTTCCCCCCCCTGCCCTTCCACCTGGTGCAGAGCGCCTGCTGTGCATCTCACGCACACATCTGGCCAGACCAGGGTCATTATGTATGTATGTCTGTCTGTCTGTCTGTCTGTCCACAAGACGGAAAGACAGACACAATGACTCTGTAGCTTCATTCCTTCATTCCTCCATCTTTACAAAACCAATGCAAAATGATAAAGACAGCGTTTCTCAGTAAGTTAAACCTAAAAACAATCGGAATAGAATAGTTGTAATAAGCACACTGTAAATATGTTTGACTACATATTGAAAATAACAGACATAAGTAACTGCATAAACAAGAAGATGTAGATTTGCTATGTCTATTGTTCAATTTATTTGCGTCACATTATCTACCGTGTGTTTGTGTGGTGCAGTCAGAAGCAGCTGGCACGCTGTCCGCATGTGAGGCTTAATCCATCTTTGCAAAAGAGCGAGCCTGAGAATACTGTGAAACTGTTATCTGTCACCAATTTCTCCCCGATGTATTCTGCCTCTCAAGCAAACTGAATTGTTTTTGAAGCCGTTTAATATACAATGTCAAGATAGCCGTAAACTTGGGTGGATGTGGTTGTGCACAGTACTGTTGTCACAGTAGCACAGTATTGCAACCTACATGTCTGTGTATTTTAGCCTAAATGTGACTAGATACTAGAGGTGGGATTCACCAGAGGCCGCACAATACGATATTATCACAATATTTATGTCACGATACGATATTGCGATTAAAAAAAATAATAATAAATTGAAAACTTTTCCAACTATAAATTATGTCCCCAAAGGAAAGCTATGTCAACATCTGTTGGTTCATCTCACGTAAATTGTATTGCTGCAAATTAGATTGTCAAGCCAACTAACTGATATGAAAGTTAATTTCTCATGTGCAATTTATAAAATAAAAGATAGATACTTGGCGTCCGTGTATCGATATATTATTGTCACAGGAATTATCGCAATACTATGCTGTATCGTAAGCTGTCCTTTCTTGAAAGCATAATGTTTTGTCTGTCAGCATTTATTTAAAAGTAGCAGGTATATCAACTGCTCCTGCCATATTCCTAAAATGATGGGCATACTTTGTGATGGATGAGAAGAATGAACAGTTTAGCTTTTGCACACATGATAAACGGGCATCAAAAATGATAAAGCCAAGCAAATGCTAGTCATTTACACATTGCAAACCATGCGTGTTTATGCCTAGTTTATCCCCTCATATACATCCTTGTATTGACCTGTGCTGTGAGGCTTCACAGAGGCTTGTGTGAGAACCTCATATGACCAGAGGTGTCCCTGTCTCCTCTCTGCATAGACGGAAGCCGGGCGCATCGGCCTGGAAGGGTGCCTGTGCGACGACTACTTTAAGATCCGGGAGCTGCTGTATCAGCAGTACGCCGTCGTATAGTAGGAGCAGCACGCGGACATTTCCTCTTTCTGGACTTAAACTACAGGAAGCAGCGCGTGTGTCACCTTTCGCCCCGCCCGGCCTCACCAGATGTCTGAATTCCATGCTGTAGATGTTTCAGTTTCCCTTTTTTTATTACTTTGTTGTTTACTGTGTTTCTTTTATTGTTAGCTTTCTTCCCTGCAATGAGAGACGAATGAGCTCCTTTACATGAACACAATTCTTTAAGACAAAAACATCTTTGCTTTCATCCTTCTACACAGGGTGGATGGAACAGAGGAATTGTTCTTTTCTTCTCCCATGCTGTAATTAAAGCAGTCATTTTGCAAATGTGTGGTTGGTGTCAACATCATGTCTGATGCAGTGGAGGAGCATAGAAGGCAGTCAGGTACTGCATGTCCTATTTGCAGTATTTCTGTATAAGCTATGCTGCCTGCAGGGTCAAATAGTCAGCAGGAACACCAGATGGAGACATTTTTCTGCTGTATCGGCCTGCCAGTAGATAACGGCAAATGCCCGTATCATATCTACCTGTACAACGGGAGCCTTCCGTAATTTTGAGTCAAGATGACATTGTCCATTAAGCGATAAGTGGGATTTAATACGATACAGCCTGCCATGATTAATATTCAGCTTAGATTTCAGGCAACTGTCTCTCATGGGGGAAAAACAATTACCTCCCTGGCTTTTTTATTATTTTTTTTTTAATGAAGGTGGGGAGTGAATAATGATGTCCCTTATCTTTTCCGGACACGCGGCTCTTCCTTACCAGCGTCCTACGATGAGCTGTAACCATTGAATCAAGAACTTGGGGGAGAGAGTTACTGGCACGAGGATGGCAGAGGGAGAGCAGTTTGGGGGGGGGGGGGGTATTGTATGTGCGTTGTATTCACTCGAGCGGCGGAGACTCATAGACTCGCTTGATTACATTTGCATTGCTGTGTGAATCTCCGGTGGGGGGGGCTTCTCCACAGGCAGCTGTGCAGCGCTACAGTTGCGCTGCTTCCGAATCAGCGTCAACCCCTCCCTTCCAAGAGCAATGAGCCCACGTGCTGATAATGTGACTTCACACACAATAGTCAGAAGTGTGGGGGGGGCTTAACCCTCTCAAATGGTGTACAAGTAGGGCAGAGTGAGGGAATGTATGGGAATGTGGAGGGCAGTTGTACTTTGGGCTTGAATACTGATACCATGCAGGCCCATTTTTACAGTTGCATAACAGTTTTGCACTTATGATATGATTTGTCATGAACTTGTGAGGGAAAGCGAGAGGAGCATGTGTTTTTTTTTCCCTTTTTTTCTTTAGTCGTACAGAGCATGCCAGTCCTTCCCAGTCATTGCTTTTAATTTTGATAATTGACAGAAAACGCCAGAAATGTCCATCAGCTAATCCTCTTAGCATTCATAATACTGACTCTTGTCACAGAAGCCTCTGTTTTAATGTAACAAGCAAGCTAAGCCATGAGCATGCGATACTCCGGGACACTAGCCCTGGGAAACAGAGGCCACTTTGCCCCCTGGAGGCCAGCGAGAAACCTGTTGTCCACTCAACAAGTGGCCCTGCAATCTGTCACTCCACGTCAAATGTTCAGTCCACAAACTGACTGTATAGGGTTGCTGCTGCACACTTTCTGTGCTCGAGGTCTCGCAACAGCTGCACCCAACTTGGTCATGCATATTTGCTTGTTTCAGTGGAACACTGCATTAATACATTTAAACCATTTTGAATTCTGTGGTATCTTAATGCCACTGTAAAAGTCAGAAAGAGGACAAAATATGATTAAATATATCATACTGCAAAATAAAATAATGTAGAACAGACTCGATGGGAGTTGACTTTGCAATGGTTTTGTTTATTTTTTATAACCACCAAATTTCCCCTAACATTGTTTCATCTGAAAGATCAAGAGGTGTGAGGTCCAAAGATCAAAGATTATATTGAAAAAATGCATTGCCATAGGGATTTGAGTTGTTTTTATTTGATTTTAAGAAAGGGATACATTTATGTAACTAAAATTACAGGTATATGAGATCACGTTGAACATACTACAACATGTGAGGACTATAATGTCCTTCCAAGATCAGTATTTGGTTTTGAAACACAAAGATGCACGTCTATGGTTACGTGTTCTGAAGGGGTGCCACAACCTTAAAGGTATAGTCAGCGATTAAACAAATAAACTTTTTTGGTCCAGTTTTACAGACATTGGTTAATCTTAGTCCAAGACTAAAAGCAGAATTCCATGTAGAACTAGGGTTAGGGTTAGGGTTGGGTTGGGGGGTGGGTAAAAATTTAAATGTATTCTTTAAAGTCTGATATCAAAACATAATGCTGAAGGGTATCATAAAAATGTGACACTGGCAGTGAAGTGCTCTTCAGCAGATATGAGCAGATGTGGAAAGTAACATATCTCATGCATGAGGCTAGACCTACATGTGACTCTCCTGGCACCACAAATGTTGTTGGTTTGTTTCTTAGTTTGGTTAGCTTCTTTGTTTGGTTAGTTTCTTAGTATGGTTAGCATGCAACACGCACCACCTATATTCAGTACTTACACCTACAGACATTCACACCTCATTCTATTTGATTCTGTTTGTTAGACGTGTTTGGTTTGTTGAGTTTGTTTGGTTTACGGCCCATGAGCCAGGTCGTAACATACAGTATCTATCTTGTGTTGCACTGTAATAATAATAGCTTTTCTTTCTACCACACTACCCCCTCACCCCTTCCCTGTTGGACATCTTCTCTATGTCCCGAGTACACGGGTAAACACCACCTTCTTCTTCCTCCATTAGCAATGATCCTCAGCCAGAAAACTATACGATCACTACCACACACAACCCTGAATTACACTTTTATCAAGGTGATCCTTTTATGCAACCTGCTCTTCACACATCCCACAAAGCAGGCATGCTCACAACCAGAAAGGTGCGCTTGCTTCCAGATTACCCACAATCCTGTAGCTGCCATATTGTTTATGTGCTTATAAAATAAAGAAAAACATTGTTTTATGTTTGGCACATTCCTGGCTGAGGCTGAACCCTTCTGGCTGTCTGACAGTGACGTGCAGATGATGTGGAAGTCATGAGTATGTGCCTGGATATTCGGGAAACATCACGGGAGACGGTTGTGCTGGTCTTGAATACAAACGGCACATTCTCCTGCAGTTGAAGCGACACACGCACGCACGCACGAGCGGTTGGTCTCTGTTCCCTGAGGTGACGAGGAAGGGAACCCGCTAATGTGATGTGGATATGGGGCCCCGTAAAAAGGCTGTCCCGTGTAGCCCACTCTATCAACAGAACCAAACCTGGCTAGCCACTTCTTTCTGTACGGCGGGAACCGGGCTTACCTGTGAGAAGACTCTTAAATTAATTTACGATTACCTTATGAGTTTACTCGAGTGGTCACGACACACTACAGAGGGCTGCTATGCACATTCAGGAATGATGGGAATGTGGTAATGAGCAAGAAACGACGTGTTTCAGCATTAAACCATTAAGACTACCACTAGCATGACAGATATTTAGAGCTGCTACCAACACTATTGATTGCGCTGAAACTGTTTTCACAACATCCCATACTAGTTTTAACCTGAATAGCAGCGCAATAGGCCTACTGCAGATAAGCATCCTCATGAACAGAGGGGAATGCTAAATAAAAGGTGCCAGTGCTTTAGTGTGCCACACAATGTTATGTGGGGTGATAACACTCAAGTGTAAAGGAAGCACTGACTCTACAGAGGATTTAATGTTCCTTGCCCACCGGAGTGAGCCATAATTTAGTGGTCTCATCCTCATTTGTCCTATCTGCTTGCTCCTGGGCTTCAATATAGCTGGCTGCATTTATTTGACTTGTTTTTTTTTTTGGACCCGTCTCTGCAGCTGTGATTGTATCTTTACAGAATGAATGGGCTTTATAGTTCCATTGGCGCAAGCCTCTGTGCTCTGTCTCAATGGGACTCTGCTGTGCTTTGGAAAAGGACCAAGGTTGCTCTTACCTTGCATGTCCTTCCATTCTGCTTACAGAGCACTGTAATATGTATATGCAGGGTAGTGCCTCTAAAATGAGAGCTATCGTCTAAATATAAATGGATACTAAATGACTGACACCCATTAGTCTACCAAGCCTAATGGGTGGAATTGGCAGCCGTGCTCTTTCATGTCCAGCCTCTCGTATGAAACCTGCTCTCAGAAGTCTCTTCAGCAGAATCAGAAGTAAAAGCAGTCAAACCAAAAGGTACAGTATATTTTGCCACGCTTGGGCAGCTTGGCTCTCGATATCATGTACAGTAGATCCCACTTCTAGATTATAGTGACATGACCATTGATAGTTTAGTTGAGGATGACATCGACCAGCAGTATGTTATAGGTATGCTGTACGTACGCTGATCCACCCACCTCTAGGGACGTGCATGCACAGCAAGCCGTGATCTACTGTACTGATGTCAGCCGTCACTAAAGACGTCCATGTCATTAGGAGCCACAGGAATAAAGGCAAGCAGCATTATGTTGTGCTTTTTATAGTCCTAACCAGGGAATATGTTTTCTCCCTGTCCCAGTTGAATCAGAGTTACAGTACAATGCCACAAGTGTCTTAAAGCACTCAATGTAACTCAGTTGCCCCCTTTAGATTCAAACACATAAACAAAAGTGGCACAATTGTGTTTGGTGTATTTTGGTGGTGTGTACAGTGCCAAAATTAATGTGCGCTGCTACGCAATTTTCCTTCCAATATACACTACCGTTCAAAAGTTTGGGGTCACCCAGACAATTTCATGTTTTCTATGAAAACTCACACATTCTTTCCT
>JAODTR010000017.1:834768-848389 GCA_025399935.1 Amblyopsis rosae
AGCAAACCAGCATTCCATGCTGGTTCCAGCATGCAAAACATACCTTATGCTGGTGACCAGCAATGCTGGATTTTTTTCGCAGGGCCCCTAGCAACAAAACAGCTCCTCTTGAGCAATGGGGAGGTTAAATGCTTTGCTCAGGGGTAGATCCTGAGGCCAGTGTTACCTATTCACCTGCCATCTGGTTTTTGTGAAGGATTTAAACTGACATTCTGGGACACTGGCCCATGTCTCACATTCCCTAACATTGACCTCCACGTGTCTCTCTTTGCACTTTTCCTTCCACAATGCCGTGTGTCTCGATGAGAGGTCATGCCTGTGCTTGATTCATTGTGGCTTTGGTGCAGTTCATTTGCCAGTGTGTCATGCTAATACCATTAGGGCAACATTGTTTGAATTACAGCAAAACCTCCCTGAAAAATAAATGTGCTCTCAGTAGTGAAAGTCGTCTATGGGATGGGGTGGGGTGGTATTTATTTATCTTTTATGCAGGTCATGCCGTCTACATAATGTTCACAGACTGCATGCTAGCCTCTTATCCTCTTGATTGAATCCCTCAATCTAACCGTACTGTATATTCCTTTAAAAATGCAGCTCCACTTTTTCTTTCTTTTCAAGGTATATTGTACGTAACTTCTAGAATTAGTTTGTGCCTCACGGTATATCCGTATAAGTATGTTGCTGAGAATCGCACAAACTTGATTCTCTGTTATCCCATGTGGTCCTCATGTTTCACTACAAACACAGACAGGTTCAAACATTGTGATTGTTGTTGTGAAGCGTTGTTTCCACACGCTGTCTGACTCTTTGGCCCACTACAGCCTGCACTGTCACTTCAGTTGTCCTCTCTCTCTCTCTCTTTCTCCCCCATATGTTTCTTGCTCATGTTTTTGTATAGCTTGCTTGTCCCAAGCGTTCCTGCCGCTCAGTGCAATTCCCCCGCTCGTACGCTTGCTTCCCCCTCCCCTCTCTCTCTCTCTGTCTCCCAGCATGTCTCTATCTATGTCTTCTGTTGTTCACACCCCGTCTCACCCAGCGTGTCTTTTGTTTCCCCGAGTGTAAGACATCCCCCAACCCCTCACACACACACACACACACACACACACAAGCCTATTGAAGGAAGCACTGTGATGGAACAAAGTTTTCTTTTTCCTGTAGGTTTTGTACTTGCTTTCTTCTTTCCCCTTTTCTCCTCTCCAGCTCACGCTCTCTGTTCAGCGCCCTCGCACGCAAGCTCTTTCTGTCGACAGGCACTCATGGAGCCACCAAAAGGGGTCTGGGGAGGAGAGATAGCGGGGGCTGCAAGGGCCACGGCCAAGGCAACAGGGCGGTGGGTCGTTGTAGGGTTTAACCTTCGGCGGGAGGGGAGGGAGACAGGGGGGTGCTTTAGGCCGCTGTCTCGCCCTCGCAGCGCTCTGGCCTTTGCAGGCATTTAATTGCCGCCAAGGCTCCACACACGGGCGAGGACCCCCGCTGCTGGCTTTGTTAAGAGGCTGGCTACGCCCAGGCGGGGGAGCCACTGAACCCACGGGGGGCTTTCAGCCAGCGCGTCCATGTTATCAGTGTTTAAGGCCAGCGTGTTGGTAGCATGCCTAGTAGGGGAGAGAGAGAGAGAGAGAGAGGGAGAGAGAGAGAGAGGGAGAGGGAGCAATGTGACCTTGCTGGCTCTTACGCTGTTTTGATTTGTGTGCACATTTGTGTGTTGGTACATCGTACACTGCATCATTTCGTGACATGGTTGCTTCATAATAATAATAGTTTTATTCTTAGTTTTATGCCATAGCATGGCACAAATGCTCTGTGGGTTTGAATAACGTTAACAGAAGTGAATACGCATACATTAATTAGAAGAGAGAGGATAAGTGCATAGTGATGTGTGTGTGTGGGGGAGGGGGGGGGGGGTATGGGCGATAACTGTGTTAGCCCATGGCGCTAAGCAACGCCTCATCATCTTCATCTCTGTCTATGCCCTGGCCATATTTCAGGCTGCCTGACAAATTCACAGCGACAAAACGTGATTCCATACGGAATGTGCGGTATGAATTTCTGTATGCAAATATGAAACGGTGTGTTCTGAGGAGAATACCACCATCAGAGTCAGATGCTAACACCAATGATGTGTTGCGTGCCATCAGGGTTATGTTCGTCTCTATAGAACCTTTCCTTCATGGCCCTCTCTTTCTCAGTCTGTTGCCTGTGTTGGGGCTTTATTTGACTAGAAAACAAATGGGTTTGTTGCTCCTGTGAGCATCAATACTCTGACTACTACTACTACTGACTGATCTCTGGCCAGTGTTGTTGGAAATATATGTTTGCTCTCTCTCTCTCTCTCTCTCTCTCTCTCTCTCTCTGTCACACTTGCTAATGCATTTACAATGCATTCCCCCTTCACTTTCCTATTCTGCCTCATTAGACCTCTTCACGGGTTAAACACGGGTTAAATATGGGCAGAGCAAAGAACTGCGCACAAGAACCAATCATTGCTCCCGGTACGGCACGGAACTGTTCATAGAATCAGAACAAATCCAACTCTTTCTCCAAAGATTACAAAGGAATTTCCATTTAAGTCAGGATTCATAATTTAAATGTCATTTAACAACAGTATACAATACTTATATTTTATGGTGACAAATGATTTAAAACGTTATTTATTTGCAGTTGGATGGCTTGCCTGTAGCTAGCTAGACATCTTTGCTAGATAAATAGTGTTCCAACTATGAAAGGGCCTGTGATATATATAAAGAGCCAGTCATAGAGAAAGTATCAGTTGTCAACAGGTGCAACACAACTGACAGTAGATCAAGTGGCTCTGTATACTTCCTGAGAAGAGGTCTAACCAGTCGTATTAACTCAAATACTTGTGTGGGTGGACAGCGGCTTTAAAGATAACCGTTCTCTTGCTGCCTGTCACTGTTTTGTACTTTTTTTTTCTTCTTCTCCATATTGTTTTTTCTTTCTACCTTCAATAGTTTTCTACTCAATTCTATGAAAGGAAAAAAAACTCTCATACTAAATTTTGCTGGGAGCCTTGGGTGGGAAAAGTTGTGTCGTTTTGTAATTTAATATGTTTAGACATTTTGTCATCTGGATGATGGAGTGACGCTTGAGCGACACAAGGAAATATGTTTTTTTGTTGTTGTTGTTACATGTGTTTCAATTCAATGCTCGGAGGTGCCATGCTCTCTAGAAGGGATGACAAGAACACATTTAAGATGCACACACACCCATGCATGCAGGAATAATTTCTCATCTCATATCTCTTTCAGTTCCTTCTTTCTTCTTGTTCCGTCTGAGATCATTTCCCCTTTCCTTTCTTCTCCATTCACAATTCCTCTCTGCTTCTGACTGTTTTGCATCCTCTCCTCGCCTCGTCTTCATCCTGCCTCTCCTGTTTCCTGTGTAAAACTCTACCTCTGTTTCTGTTTACTGCAAAGCTGACACTATCTCTCTCTCTCTCTCTCTCTAGTGTTCACGTGAGGAGGACAGATAAGGTGGGAACAGAGGCTGCCTTCCACCCCATAGAGGAGTACATGATGCACGTGGAGGAGCAGTACCAGCTGCTGGCCAGGCGCGAGCATGTGGACAAGAAACGGGTCTACCTAGCCACCGACGACCCCTCGCTGCTTCAGGAGGCCAAGACCAAGTCAGTGGCAACAGATGTGTATGGTTGTGTGACTGTTGTCAGTGCATATGCACCAGCATAACAACAACAGCAGTTTGGAGTATTCAGCCTTCCTGGAGACCCTGAATGGAGTCCTGTATGGGGCTCCAGTAGGGTACTCCATAGTTCTACTGAGAGGAGTGATTAGGAGGAACATCCTCCCTGATCTAAACCCAAGCCGGCATATGTTGTTAGACTTCTCTGCTAGTCATGGCCTGTCTATAACACTCAAACATAAGGATGTTCATAAGAGTACGTGGTACCAGAGCACCCTATGCCGAAGGTCGATAATCTATTTTGTGATCGTAACATCTGATCTGAGCCTGCATGTGTCTCTTTACTCGGGTGAAGAGAAGGGCAGAGCTGTAAACTAATCAAGGTATAAGGGGAAGACTCTAGTCAGACCTGGTAAGCCCAAACGGGTAGTGCGGGTGAACTGGGAACGACTGGAGGAGGCCCCTGCCTGTAAGATCTTCACTTATCTTGCATCCCTGTGGAGGTTGGAGACATTGAACCTGAGTGGGCAATGTTCAAAGCTTCCATTGCTGAAGCTGAAGCGGAGAGCTGTGGTCTCAATGTCTTAGGTGCCTCGAGGGGCGGTAACCCTCGAACATCGTGGTGGACACCGGTGCTCAGGGAAGCCGTCCGACTGAAGAAGGAGGCCTTCCGGGATGTGTTGTCCCAGAGGACTCTAGAGGCGGGTGCATGGTACCGACTGGCCAGAAGGGCTGTAGCCTCTGCTATGAAAGAGGCAAAACAGCGGGTGTGGGAGAAGTTCAGAGAAGACATGGTGACCTTTGGTTAGCATCAAGGTGTTTATGGAAAACCATCCATAACCTCAGGAGGGGGAAACTAGGAACCATCCAAGCTTTGTACAGTAAGGATGGGATGCTGTTGACCTAAACTGAGGAAGTAATTGAATGGTGGAATGAACACTTTGAGGAACTCCTGAATTCAACTAACATGTCCTCTATGGTAGAGGCATAGCTGGAGGCTAATGGGGGATTATCATCAATTACCATGGTGGAAGTCACTGAGGTAGTCATACAACTACGCAGTGGCAAAACACCGGAGAGTGATGAGATCCGTCCAGAAATGGTGAAAGCTGAGGGGATGTCTTGACACACCTCTTTAACATTGCGTGGAAGTCGGTGCCAGTGCCCAGGGAGTGGTGGTTCTCAGCCTCCCTGGTAAAGTCCTACTCTAAGGTGCTGGAAAGGAGGGTTCCGCCAATAGTCGAACCTCAGATTGATGAAGGTCGTGGAACAATGGACCAGCTCTTTACTCTAGCAAGGATCCTGGACTGGGCCTGGGAGTATGCCCTTCCGGTCTGCATGTGTTTTGTAGATCTGGAGAAGGCGTATGACCGGGTTCCTTGGGAGATCCTGTGTGAGGTGCTGCGGGAGTGGGGTGAGGGGGTCCTTTTTAAGGGCAATCAAATCACTGTATGTCCAAAGCGAGTGCTGTGTACGGATTCTCTGCAGTAAATCGGACTCGTTTCAGGTGGGGGTTGCTCTCAACGAGGGCTGCGCTTTGTCACCAATCCTGTTTGTGATATTCATGGACAGGATATTGAGGCGTAGTCGTGGTGGGGAGGGGTTGCGGGAGGGGTTGCGGTCCTGATGGCATCATCAGCCCATGACCTCCAGCACTCACTGGGTCGATTCGCAGCCGAGCGTGAAGCGGCTGGGATAAGGATTAGCACCGCTAAATCTGAGACCATGGATCTCAGCAGGAAATCGATGGAGTGCCTACTTCGGGTAGGGAATTAATCCTTACCCCAAGTGAAGGAGTTCAAGTACCCCAGGGTCTACTTCGCGAGTGACGAGACATTGGAGCGGGATATTGGCCGGAGAATCGGAGTAGCGGGAGCGGAATTGCAATCACTTTAATGCACCATGGTGACAAAAAGGTCTTCCGAGCAATTTTCGTTCCTACCCTCACCTATGGTCATGAAGGGTGGGTCATGGCCGAAAGAACTAGATCACGGGTACAAGCGGCCGAAATGGGTTTTCTTAGGAGGGTGGCTGGCTTCTCCATTAGAGATATGGTAAGAAGCTCGTCATTTGTGAGGAACTCGGAGTAGAGCTGCTGCTGCTTTGCATCGGAAGTAGCCAATTGAGGTGGTAAGAGCACCTGTTAAAGGATGCCACCTGGGCGCCTCCCTAGCGAGTTGTTCCAGGCACGTCTAGCTGGGAGGAGGCCTCGGGGAAGACCCAGGACTAGGTGGAGAGAATATATCTCCACATTGGCCTGGGAACTCTCTCGTGGCTAAGTATGAGGGTCAGTGATAGCTCACGGTGAGCTAACTAGTCACTCTGTATGTAATATGAAACGCTAAGCTAAATGCTAGCTAGCTATTCTACTACACTCCCGCTCAATGCCAGAGTCTTTAGTTCTTTTGTGTTGTTAATTTGATAATTGGCCCCCTCATATAATATGGCAAACACCATTTTGTCCTTCCAGGTATCCAGACTATGAGTTCATCAGCGATAACTCCATCTCGTGGTCGGCAGGATTGCACAACCGCTACACGGAGAACTCCCTCAGAGGAGTCATCCTTGACATCTACTTCCTGTCGCAAACTGACTTCTTGGTCTGTACTTTCTCCTCACAGGTGGGTTCAGCCTCTGTAATTATTCTTCTTCTAATCATGTTTCCCAGACATGACCACGCAAAAGCAATTACAAAGAAAAGAAATCAAGCTAATTTTCCCCTTGGGGACCAGTAACAGTGTTGCCAGATGGGAAAAAGTTTCGTACCAGAGGCTTAAAATTATCGTATATTGAGCACAATTATTGTACGCGTACGCATAATCAAGAGAACAAATAGACATAAATACATTTCTTTAAGGAGATGGAACATTTGTTTACATCGCCTACAAATCTTACCACATTGTTTATAAAAAGGCAAAAAAAGTTTTTGGTGATATAATGCAGGCAGATTTTAGAGGCTTGCTCAAATAAAAATGTCCTAAGAATTGCTGTAAAACTGTTTAGATTTATGTATTCTTATATGTAATATACAGTATGTGAATGTAAGTATTTTATCTGGACCTTGAGTTGGTATAAAAGGTTTGATTGAAGTTGTAGCCAAGCATTATTAGCGGGAAAGACGTAACATGGGAAGAAATGCATAAATACAGATCCATGTGCTATCCTGATTGTGTTGGGAAATACATTTAAATGAGACGCCCTAGACTGATTACTAAGGTCACCAAATTACATTAATTTGTATGATCATACATCATATAGAGGGCAAAAGTATTGTACCAATACGATGCTTGCAGTATGGATGCTACATCTGGCAGTATATACAGTATATACACTGTACATTTACATATATAATGTATATATACAGTATTTTTTTTTTAACAAGAACAATAGAACGTTTTTTCATTTTTTTAAAAATTGTCGACAGAATAATTGTTTTCACTTGCTAATTCTTAAAGCATGGCATCTACTGTACATTGATGAAAAAGCAATTGGAGTCGATGGCTTGTTGCTTTGAAATGAGTACGAGGCTCTTTTTTCAGCCATTACTTGGTTCCCTTCGATTGTTAAATTGTTATTTTTCTTTCCAGTTTTATTGCGAGACATATTGTGAGCAGAGACCAAAAATAATGTGTTCACCCACATGAATCTCGTTCGCATGCAGGGCTTATTAGAGAAAGAACTGGAGAATGAGTCATTTTTGTGTAGGCTTAGCTGCCCTTCCAATCGTGACTGACACTGCCGTATCTGTGAATTACACTTGCACTACAAGGAACTCTGCTTTCTGCTCCATGTGCCAGCCTGTACCCAACCCTTTTTTTTTTAAGATGTTTTTCTCGGCAGCCGCCTGTCCTTGGCAGGGGAGGGGAGGGGAGAAAAAAAGGGAAAAGGGGGGGCAACATCTCTCATCTTTGGGTGCTGGAGTGATGGTTCTTGCGGGGCTTGTTTTGCAGGTGTGCCGCGTGGCCTACGAAATCATGCAGACCCTCCACCCGGACGCCTCCTCCTACTTCTATTCCCTGGACGACATCTATTACTTCGGGGGCCAGAACGCCCACAACCAGATCGCCGTCTACCCGCACCAGCCGCGCAATGGCGAGGACATACCCCTGGAGCCCGGCGACGTGATCGGCGTGGCGGGTAACCACTGGGACGGCTACTCCAAGGGCGTCAACCGCAAGCTTGGCCGCACCGGCCTCTACCCCTCCTACAAGGTGAAAGAGAAGGTGGAGACAGTGAAGTATCCCACGTATCCAGACGCCGACAAACTGCTCACCTCTCAGAACAAGTAACGGTGGAGAAGTGCGGGAGAAATCTCTGTATACATAAATGAACAGCAAGAGAGGAGACAGACTCCGGCTCAGAAGGAAGGAGGCTGTTTTTTGTACAGAACAGAGGACGTACTTAGCGCGCTAAGCTAAAGAGAGTAAAGGCCCGTACCCTGGGGTGGTAGAAACTAGGACTGTGTGTTTGCGTGTGCGTATGTGGTATGTATGCGCCCGTGCCTAGTATGCGCGCTCATGTACCTTCTCGTGCATACAGTCAGTTTTGGCAGACTTGCACCTTCACCCCACCGCTCAGAGGTCGGGCATGTAGAGATGTTAGATGTCGGACAGAACAACAGGACGACCTGAGCTCACTCTCCCCCCGCGAGACCGAGACCTCTAAGACTCTAGAGCACACTAGAGTAGGCTATGGATCAATGGCTGAAAACAAGACAGACAAAAACACTGATAAAAAATAAGTAAATAAATACAATAAACACAAAGAAAGGAAAATCAACAATTACAACAAATATGAACTGCAGAGAAGTGTTCAAATTTTTATTTAAAATCAATATTTTCAGTGGTTTTGATTCTAATCTTGCCTTCTATCTCCTGTTTTTGTTTGTTGAATGTGCTATATCTCCTTGCCATGTCCACTCCTTCCCGCTTTCCTTCTTTCCCTTTATGAAAAACACACATGAACTTCACATGTGATAATGCGTGACGTGATGCTTGCTCACGTCGCCACACGCGAAGAACACGCGTGTGCTTTTTCTAAGGGTTGCTATTCCATCCAGGCTCTTCTTTCCCTCAACCTGTCACTTCACGTGCAATTAATTTTATACCACCATATTGTGCTTTTTTTATGGAGTGTTTTAACGTTTTTTATTTTGTGTGTACGGGCCTTGTGCATTCTATACTATACAGTTTATGGATGTGTGTGCGCATGTGTGTGTGTGCGCGCGTGCTTGCGCATGTGCCTGACTGACTGCATGCGTGCGTGTGTGTGTGTGTGCGTGTGCTATATACTGTAAGTCTACAGGGGGCCATGTCTCAGTCTGGTGCCTGTTTGTGGCGAGCAGTGTGTTTTCCCAGCTTTCCTCTAGAGAGAATAGTGTTTGTGTGTCCAGTGGGAGGCTGGCGGTGACAGTGGAGCTGTCCTCAGTCGGCACTTAGAACAATGAGCTCCAGGCACCGCTGTGACCTCTAGTGCACACGCGGTATGATGCCGGGCGGACTTAGGCCAACGCTCACACAAATCCAGGCTCACCAAACAAAGCACTCCACCGAGCTAATGTCTATCCGACATCTCTGCTGTCTCCTTTGTCCAGCTATATGTCTGATTTTTATTTCTTGTTTTTTTTTCTGTTTGTTTTGTTTTTTTAATCGATTTTAACATTGCTGTAAAAAAAAAGAGAAATCAATGAAGGAAAAATATCCCCGTTTTAAAAAAACTATACAAAAAGCTGTCATATGAGATTTGAAGTTCCCATCATGAAGGCTTTTTTTTGTCATAACTTATGTTCTAGGGCATTGTCTTTGATAACCACAGATCGAATAAACTTGAGAAACAAACAAACAGTGTTGTGTTTTTACTCAGTTTGATTATTTCTGCTCATCTCATAACTCTCCACTGGTTACACTTGCTCACACACTCACACACTGTTGCAAAACCTGAATTCACTTCCTTGTTCCAAAAACTAAGAACCTCTTTTTACATTGGGATCATTTTTCAAAGCAATTTGTCCCTCTCTGTGAATTCACAACCTATTAGTATCAACGTTAAATCCTCTGCACACACACACACACACACACTCCGGTGTTTGGACTTAATTTGGATTCTTAGTGGTATGTGCAAAGATACTGTGGTCAGCGACGCACAGCATACTGAAAATAACCAATTGTTAAGATTCAACGCAATACAGTAGAAAATGTGATGTAGTGCACTATACAGTATGTGTAAGCAGTGTTTAAACGGCTAACGGACTGAATTTAGACACTTCCTGGTTGATTTTGTGAAAGAACATCAACAGTCACCTCCTCGTCAAAATACGATGTTTACAAAAGTACTGGAGCTTCATCTCTCAAAAATATACAGATTTGGCAGGTCTCGTGACTCCTTTCATACACCATCCATCCATCCATCTTCTCCGGAGTCGGGTCGCGGGGGCAGCAGCTTCCTTTTCATACCATCTTCTGTATATTTTGAACACAAATAAAAAAATGCAGCTGTACTGCATTTATACTTTGAATATGTACTGTACAATACGGTTAAGAACAAAATGACTATAGAAATCCTACAGTAAATAGTGTTCTACATTTCAAGTATCTTATAATTGACCTGTTATATTGTCAGTTGTAGCATACTAACAGGTGCAGTAGAACACGTCCGTGAGATAGATGTCAGTCAAGTGGAGTCTGGCCACGCCCATAGTCCTTAGTTGAGGTCTGTGCAGCCGTATTGGTTAAGGTATGTATTTCACTTACATTAAGATACTGTTCAATGTCTCTTAAGTTTTCATTTTTTTTACATGTTTACATTTACAAAAATGACTAGAAATGAGTAATGCATGTTTAATATACATTTATATCATCGCAGTAATGGGAGATGCCTTATTATGGAATGAAACATCTGCATTTCACTGAAGTGAAACATTATATCCAATTTCTGAATTTAAATGTACCTCATTCAGATCCATGTATCATGTACACGTGAATGTACTGTTTCTTGGGCAGAGAAATTGTGACTTGTTGCTCTTAACTTCCTTCACATCTAAATCGTTTAAGATGACATTCCCTGTGTCTTATTTAAGGCTTATCCTGTTGTCTTACCCAGGTGGTAGAGGGGTTTCATTACAGATCTGCCTTTCATCTCATCACACTGCATGGGCATGCTTCATTGGACAGCTACAAGATAAACCACGGCGATATTGGTGGGGATGAGTTTTCATGCAAGGGAGGGAAGCAGCTTTATTGCTTTCCCCTGCCTGACAACAATCCCCAACTAATTTAGCCTGCCTTGACAAACCACTCACGCACGCACACCGCACACGTCAGGTACATGCACTGCACGAGCAGTTCACTCAACACCTTTTTATTTTCACTGGGTAAAAGTCCCTCTTGGGCTTAAGATACGAACAAGCTAACTGGAGGGCAGTTTAATTAAAACACTCTCAGTGCTGTCACACTGGCCTATAACAGTCATTTAAGAGAGACGTTAGTTCAGTTAATTATTATGTTAATTGGACGGTGTTCCCACTAGAGAGGATTCTGGTTTTGAGCTGTCTGATTTCACACTCTTTATTTTTGGTCTAATTGTGGCAACTCTCTTTGAGAACGCAGAGCCGTAGTGGCAGATCTCTCTCATAACAGTGTCCTTTGGGGCGAAATCACTCCATTGTTGTGCCCTTTTCATTTTTAAGTAACGTGTCATGAGGTGAAATGTGGAACAACACAATGCTGTCCTTTCAACAGGCTTGCATTTAATGCTTACAAACATGAAATAAGGCTGAATGTGTCCTTCTGAAACATGTCAAGCAACATTATTAGGCTACAGTACCGCCTTGTGGAGTTCTAATCTTGACACGGGGGGGGGAGTGGGAAAGCCGTAGGGGCTGAAATACTGAAATAGTGACAACTGACTCACAAAGAAACGTGTGGAAATAGAAACCCCAATCAGCGTGTTGTCAGAGCAGCAATACAATTGATGTCTTCACTGCAGTATCTGGCCCACGTTAAAACGCAAAACAAGTGGAATGGAAGGACCTGTACAAGAAACAGTTAGACAGGATCAGTTGGTGTTTGGTGTTGGTCTTTCTGCTCTCTACTTCGAATCAATTGTAGGAGTGGAACCCACATTGGCCTTTTGGTTAAGTAGACCTGCATCTGGTGTTTGCCAATCTTGTCTCATTATATCTGCTGTGTCATACACATCATTGAATACAGCAGAGGCATTTTGTTTGGCATGCACATTCAATAAATCAATCCTTTCAAACAAAAGTTATTTTTTCTTATGAGAGACTACTTTCACTGAACATTTGCAGGTAAAAAAAAAGATTTTTGAGCGTTTGAATGTTTTGAGTTTAATTTGTTCCAATCCATCAACAACCCACATAAACATAACTTTTTATATTATACCAACAACAACAAAATAGTGCTTTAAATTGAAATATTTTCAGGCTATGCCTGGTTCGTTGTGGCAACAAAGAAGCTGTCCCTGGATGAACGGGCTGCTGTCATAAATTACAGGAACTGTGATGTCACAGCAATAAAGGTAAGATCAAGAAAGGCATGTAACCTCCCATCCCCCACACCGTATCTTTCTTTGTTGCAGTCACAATGCCTACTACAGCACCTCATTGATGCCAATGGCGACTGACCATTAAGATGACTGCACGCGTACTGCTGCTTGGCGACATTGGATAAAACAAACAGCTATACCTTAATAAAAGACATTTGTGTCGAAGGGCGAAGCGGGGATGCACCACGGGGCTGTAATGGAAAAAAATATGAATGTTCCCATTGACGCCGCCCCGCTTTCACAGTGCCTGCATGAACAGTGTCTTCGCAGCTGCGGACAAGTCAGATAATTCATACTGGGGGCCTCTGTCGCAACCCCACCTCCTCCCCTTTCCCATTCCTCCTCACCCCTCTCGTCCCCCCATCTCCACCCGCCTGCCTCCTATGGCGTTCAGTCCGCTGTGATGACCATTAGCGTCTGGCGGAGGTTCGCAGGAGATAACAGGTGATTTAAGGCCCTGTACCGCGGCACAGCCAGAGAGAAATGACCAGCCGGCCGCTTATCTCCTCCTCCGCCATACTCCACACACTTTTACATTAGGCTCCACTATTCAAAGCAATCTGTCTTCCCAGTCAGGGTTTGATAAAACCGCCTGCGCGCCTCACAACAGGGAAGGAAGCCCGGCTAGGCGCGCGTGCCCGACTCATGGTCGTCGTGGCGGCATACTTGTGCGTGGTGGTAACTATGGAGGAAAACGGCGACACGACACAGCCCGAACACTTTTTTTCGCCCAGAGGTTCAGAGTTACTGAAGGCCCATGAGAGAGTCGTACCTGTAAATGAGAGATGAGGGTTTGTAACACCAACACACACACTCACGAGCACATGCGCGCGCGCACAACCCCACACACGAATGGAAAATCGATAGTCTCTGTAAGATGAATGTGTTGTTGTGGATGATAATCGCCATCGGCTACATCAGCAATTCATTCACTATTTTTCACCCCAGCAGAACTCAACACTAACGACAGTTGGAAGATGTCATTGGCAGAAAAAATAAATAAATAAAAATGAATAAGACTGTGAAAAGTGTTCTCTACCTCTGTGGCAATGACAATCAGAGGAATGTCGTAAAGGTTACCAATTCCTCATGAGGGATTGACACTGCTATTGATTAGCGATACGATGTCAGACATCACAGGTACACAGCAAAATCACGAGTGTTGAAACTACAGTGCAGTGTTGATTTAACACTCTAGGGTTGTAAAGTAACACTGGGGGTGTTGCATCCATTTCAGTGACCGTGTAAATTCTTGGTGTAATATTGACACTGAAACACTAAACACGCCTACATTTTTCAAATCCAACAGCCACCTGCATGCCTATCTCCACTTGGAAAATGCATTTTGTTTTCATGTACCAGCTTTTTGAACAAATCCAATATTTTAGAAGTATATACACAA
>JAODTR010000017.1:848489-865018 GCA_025399935.1 Amblyopsis rosae
ATCGAATATTTTAAAAATTTTATATAAAATTATAGTAATTAATATCTTTTTTGATACTAATTAATAGCTGTCAGATTGAGACGAAAACCGCAGTTATATACTCTCTGACACAGTCTATCCATTTACATTGCAACGTATATCCACAGGAATTCATTGCCAGGGCAGTTTGAGCGTGACGGAAGTGTTCAAAGTGGGACTTTACCTGTCCGGTTTCTCTCTTCTTGCTCTGCCCTCTCCGTCTGTTCATATAGGGAGACAGGTGATTGGTTGATTTCCGTTTCCCATTTCCCAACACCCCCAGCACTCAGTCCCATGGGGTTTTAAATAGAAAATTGTGGCTCATACTTTCAAAGGTTTTGCCTCATTGGCATACCGAGGCGCATGAGGTTATGGGCCACGCCATTTTGTGAGTTCTTATGGCATATGGGCATTACCACCAGAAGAGCACATAACCTGCAAGGCTGGAGTTTGTGATCTCAAGCCTCATGCATGACTTTGAAGATAATCACATTTAAAAAATGTGTATTTTTGTTGGCAATAACGTATATGTTTTAATATTTAGATTTAACATTGTGATTATCATTGAGTATTTGGCACAATGTTTATACTACTAGGATCTCATTTGGAAACAAAACATTATGTATACTGCTTTACGACTCTAGTTTCATGCAAAGCTATAATATACTGTATGTGTTGCTTGGTAGTTATGTCGATTGTGCAACTAATCTTGTGTATATGGGGTCCATCAATCACTATTGATCCAAATCATTCAGCTACTTAGTAAGTGCAAGTGAGTTAGTTAGGGCATACTCACACTTGGCCCAGTTAAACCGTGAAGAGCCCGAGCACGGTTTGGTTGGACTCGGGCACGCATCAGTGTGATCGCAAACGTGCCGAAGCACGGAACTGAAGTCATCGACGCAAAGTGCAATGTTTATTGTAAATTAGGGCAGACAAGAGTCTTCAGGAGCAACTGGATACAACACACAATAACTATCTAGACCTACTTACTTGTGGGTATCAATGAACCACGTGAGCAGTGTCAGCAAAAACTGAAAAAAAAGGCATGCTCAGTATCTGGTAGCTCGTCGGACATCAAGGACATATTCCCGTGGAATGATTATGTGAACAAAAAAAATTGTCCTGAAACCAAAATTTGCCAACCTAATGTTTTGGAGTAAGCGTGCCCTGAATGAGTGCAGGCCAGCAGGGGAGTGGGGAGTGGGGAGTGGGGACAATAGTGCTCAGGCACGGTTCAAGGCAGCTGGGCCTAGTGTGAGTACGCCCTTAGTGACGTTGCTATGTTATGAACTTTGCCATTCAAGACCAATGTCTAGCATTGCTGAAAACAGTTTGTGTGGACAAGAAGATGTTGATACATTCATGGAAATTGGGCTTTAGTTACGTGAATTACATTGCAGTCACATTTTAGCTACAAAGAAATGTTATGTTACAGCATTCATGCATGATTCCATTAGACGTGGTGTAATTAGTTATGTCCTTCTTGAAAATCAACTCTTCTAGCAGTATTTTAAGGAAACGTGCCCTGGTTTAATAGTTTGCAGACATACTTCAGGTTTGAATGGTATGAATTGCGTTACAATCAAAACACAGAACTGTGAATAGCTCAGACATAATATACTGTATCTGTTATCACCGTTATCACGCTTCTTCCATAACAGTTTTCCCAAAGGAATAATAGCTTTAAACGTAATATAATTTACATAATTTGTATACTGGGGAAATGCAGTTCCTCAACCATGAACATGAACACATTGTATCCTGCATATACGTCCCATCACTACACAGATGGCTATCACCTTCACAGAGGGCGCTGTCTGCCTGAGCGTCTCTGTGTGCGTCTGTGTGCTGCGCCTGGCTTTGGCTCCGTTAACCCTTTTCTCTTCTCCCTCCTCCTCCTCTCTCGTGACACCAGGCGCGGCTCCCCTCCTGTTCATCCACCCTAAGCATTGCTGAGGTACTCCTGCATGAGTTCTTTTAGATCGTCACGGCCACGGTGGTGTCGTCATGGCGTCGGATATACTCTTTCCCCTCTCCTCTCTGAAAACATCCTCCTTACTACCTGCCTAGCATGCTTGCGCCTCCCCCCCTCCCCCACACACGTGTCGTCCTGCATGCTGTCGTTTTGTCTGTAGTAGATTACAATTCCCACAGTCCTCTGTGTTTCTGTGCTTTAATGAGAGAGACTTTAACGTGTGAATGTGGTCTTTGTTATTCTGCTATTTAAATATGTCCTGTCTTTTTCTTGTATGTTATCTTGTATGCATCTGGTACACATCTAATATAGCCCTCAACACATACTGTTGTGCACGCACGCACGCACGCACACACACACACACACACACACACACACACACACACACACACACGCTTCTGATTTAACCTGAGCCACTGAAGTTGAACAATTGCCTTATGTGTTTAAATGGAGCTAAATGCACACTGGGCAGCATTCCTCATTCTCTACCTCTCCTCCAGTGTCTTTTCAATGCCGACGCTCTTTCACAGCGTCCTGCCATTAATAATATGGCCGGTGAAGATGTTTGGTGCTCTGCACAGGGCCCGAGCACTGTAACCTATAACTGATAAAGACATGGCCTCAGTGCAAGGGCGTAGAACAGTGCTGACGCTTGCGCCGCGTGCTATCCGAATCCATTGATTACCTGTAATTGCGGAGTAATGAAATCTAAATAAGAGTGAGGATGCAGACCTGAAAACCGATGGGCTCCTTATGGATTGCCCCCAGCAACATGCAGTACTATATAACCTCATTGCATTCAAATGACACACTTTTCAATTTGTGTCCGGAAGTGAAACAATCACTGTTGAAGTTGGTAAGTCATGAAATGGCTGATTTTAGCCACACACAGCAGATGACGCCCCTCCCAGCCCCCCACCCATTTAACATTGGCACTGATGCCATCTATGGCACTGGCTGGATATCAGAATACAATTAAGGAGTGTGGGGTAAATGCTCAAACAACCATTTTAAAAAAAAAAATGTTCAATCTACGTGCACACTAAACCCCCAAGACATGACCATGCGTGCAGCACTTGACCGTGGAGCCAGTTGGAGTCGCACTGAGACCGAATCTGCCCTCCATCCATCTTTGGTTCTGTTGTACCGTTGGTTGAGTTCCGGTTTTCCCTTCCACATTATGTTTTGATATCACCTTATTAGCAGAATGTGTAGACATACTACAGTGTATGGGAATGGGTGAGAGTGCATTTGAATAGATCTCTCTTATGAATGCAACGTAGTCTGTGTGCATGCCTGTGTGCTTGTTCCTTGTGTGTGCGTGTGTGTGTGTGTATGTGCGTGCGTTGCTGTGAAGGTGAGTGACTATGCTGTGGCTTCCCCCAGGCCTCACGGAGAGAGTTCAGGGCTCACCTGGATGAGGTCATCACGCTCAAGTCAAGGTACTCTACCTTGGACCAGGTAAACATGCTAACCTTCTACCACATTCTGTCCACCGGCATGCAGGCCTCTGGCG
Organism: Amblyopsis rosae; assembly: GCA_025399935.1. NCBI lineage: Eukaryota > Metazoa > Chordata > Actinopteri > Percopsiformes > Amblyopsidae > Amblyopsis > Amblyopsis rosae. The sequence goes on from JAODTR010000017.1 coordinate 852,002, forward strand.
CCCAACAAGGCATCGAGGGCACGCGCACACACGTGCACACACTGACAGGCATGCATAGTAGACAACACAGTTACACACCGTGTGGGGCAATATGGTTGTCATCAGTCCAGTCGTTCCACTGAAGAAGCTACATTAGTATCAGCTTTTAAAATTAAATATTAAATTAAACATATATATACACAAACACACACACGTAGTATTAGCTTGTGTATTTGAAAGATGCCCATAATGCTCCAGTTTGATGGCTAACCATAGAAGATCATTGAAAATCTAACGTACACAGGGTTCCCGCTGGTCATGCAATTTTCTGTAATATATCATTTTTAAATGTGTATCCACGAGTTTCCCGAGGAGGTTACTGGAGAAATAATTATGGGTGGCACTTCCGGTTGAAGTAGCGAAGTACTGCGTTTACTCGTTTGGATATAGAAACTAGCTAGGTGAGATATGCAATATTATGATAATCATTCGCTTGATTTAGCAATGTTACGGAGGTCGGGACAACGTGCTGTTCGTGGTTGTACATACAACCAGACAAAACTTTGGCTTAAATTGGAATACTTTAACCATAAACCTACAACGAAATCAGAATGTTCCTGTCAGAGATGGTACAGTTTCCATCACCTCCTAAATGACAAAGAAGTCCAAAATTCCCCCCAAAACGTTGTGTTTGCTCGTTTCACTTTGTTGATAAGACGGCAACGCAGGATAACCCAATGATTTTTGATATTGTGCGTTTGTCTTCACATTGTTTTGTTAGAAAAACATTCTGGACCTGCAATATGACCTGCGTATGACAGCTGCCACTGACGCTAGTACCATGCCTTGTGATGAGATACATGCAGGCTCTGACTGGCTCTATGACTGCTTTTAGGTAGACAAGGTCGTCTCCAACATCTTTTAATAACACCCAACCAACTTTGTTACTGAGTAGGTTTCCATCGTAAGCTACGGATTTTACAAAGTGCGAAAGTATGGTACCATACCGGTACGTGATACAAGGCCACGATCTTAGCATCATCTTCCCAACCATCAATTGCGGAGGGTAAAGGCAGACTAACATTCCCATTTTTTTATCTATGTCAGGTTGTGTTCATCATTATTAGTTTAAAGCGTTTCGATCGTAAATCAATGAATGAAGAAATCGTTTGTTTACTTCAAACCGGAAATATTACCCATAATTTGCACAAAGTATCACGGGACACTGGGAACTCGTGCATTGGGGTTTTGCGGAACCTACTTCCGCATTCTGTAAAACAGGTCACATCACTTCAGGTTCTGCTGCGGGTCTTACTTAACAGATATACAAAATCATCGTCTGCAGTGTGGCAGACCCAAAGTAACAACTAATGTAGGCTAATATTTTCAAGTACCGTTCAGGAAAATGTTTGTGTAGTTGTAGTATCTGTTATTCTTATTTTAAATAAATAAGACTACTTGTACAGTTCTAAAGGAGTAATTTATTTCGTATTGTTATCAGCATTGCTGTGAATATATGTATGCTGCCTTGTTGAAAAATGCTACCGTAGCGCTGCCCTGTCGAAAATTGCTACATTACGTGTTCAGTCTTCCCATTTCCAAAATCCCCTAAAGTAATAACTCTCACACTATAATGTGATAATTAAAAGCTTCTTATTGTTGCATACATTGCACACATAGCTTTATGCCTACATACTCTTTCGGGAAATTGGCATGGGCAAATTAAAAATATTCGTTGTTGTGTGAATTGGAACATTATGTAAATAATTATGAAATATATATGTTAACCGAATCATATTCTACAAGTAAAATGGCAAGAAGCCTTATACATTTGCTAAAAACATGAAATAACAGGAATCCAGATTACGGTAGCACAAATCTATGGGCTTTGTCTCAAGCATGACGAAAATGAATCAGTAACTGCTGTCCGCATGCGCAGTATGTCGAGGAAGCACAGTTCGATAGGTAGCATAGATCGTCAACACCCGCATTTGGCCGCACAAACACTCGTCCATTCTAAATATAACTTTAATATTGGTGGTTGATGATCGGTTAACGAGCGTCAAGTACCGGTCCGAATTATAAAATAATAATTAGCATTACGTTATCTGATTACTCAAAAGTGAATATTACACTGTCAATTTGGTTAAAACATAAATAAGGTTACCACCTTCTCCCGTAAGCGGAAGCAATGAGACCTGTTTTCCAGTTTAGTCATGTGACCGACATGGAAAGTCAGTAAATATTAAAAATGTTTGGGTTGAAACTGGGAATATCAGGTCATTTTATTTTCAGAACATAATGCCCGAGGGCCTTACTGCATTATATTTTGTGACCTAGTGCTTGGATTTTGTGTTTTCCACCATAAATATATGGAGAAAATACACAAATTGGTGCTTTAAAATGTACCAGAATGCAGTAAAATGAAGTGTTTGACTCTCAGACCCCCTACATAAGGAGGACTACCCTTTCCTTACAAACCCAAGTTAACCACCTGTCTGAATGTTTACGTGCATTATACTTTTGCAAAATAACACATTCATTTTCAGTGTGTTGCCATGTTGTCTGTCCCTTTTACACAGACATCATTCTGTTGGCTTGGTTTTCTGTTCAGGATAGGTCATGGAAATTCAGATTTTTTGTCAGTGAAAGTCAGGGAAAAGTCAAGGAAATGGACATTTCACTGAGTGGGAACCCTGCATACAGTAATACACATCATTCTCTTCATACCTTAGTTACACTTAAGTACACTGATTAATTCACTGGACACTGTACTGTAGATGATGGGCAGATCTCTGTGGACCAAAGAAGTGCCGTGTATCACATTTATGGGCTACAGTATAAATATTCCAAATGTGATTAAAGATGTAAAGGATAATGGCAAACTAGCGGCCATTCTGGTTACAAACCGCAACTGCGCCCTGTATACTGTATTTATATTAACTGGCATAATATTTATATCAGCAGCATATTTTTTATTTTGTTTTAGAAAACACTAGCTGTATCTTTGGACAAGGAAGTAAGGTAGACAGCAGTGTCTGTTACTGTAGCAAATCACATCCTCTGTAGTACTGTATATTTACGACCATTGCTAGTTTTGTTTTAAACTGTTAGATGTCACATTTGAAAACCAACCCCAGGAATGACTAGTTTTACATGCATTTATATTTTACTATTAAATATCTATCGCAGCTTTAATATTAAAGCAACAGTACACAACTTGTTGGGCGTTGCTGTCCATCAGAGTCATGTCCATCAGAGTCTCTCTCTCTCTCTCTCTCTCTCTCTCTCTCTCTCTCTCTCTCAATTTCCACCACCAGCACCCATCCTCTCTCATCTATCACACATCTAGCCACGTGGTGTGTGTGTGTGTGCGCGTGTGTGCGTGCGTTTGCGCTTCATTTCAGATATTAAATCAAACTGTCAGATGTTCTACATGCAGGCTTGGTGACTTGACACTGGTGACATGGCATTAAGGCAGGTATTGACTAACTGGCCTTGGTCACCTTTGGCCTGCACACAGAACAGGGCTATCTCATTGAAGTCACAGTGGAACGCTAACCCCAGTGGCTCGGCTTCAGGCTCTCTGTCCTCCTCGTTGTTGCTGCCCTGGGGCTGCTTCCCCCTGGCCCCGGGCAAGGGAGGCTTTAGCTGCACTTTCACTATGACACCCAGCGTTTATTCCTTTCTCCTCTCTCTCTCTCTATCCCCACCGTGGGGCAAGACAGTTGGAGGAGGTCGGTGCGCTCCTCGCCAGGCCTGTCACCGCCCGTCGCTTCCTCGCGGCGGACGGATAAATCTCCCCCTTTGCATAATTTGTCTGACAGCTCCTTTGTTTTCCGCTGAGCTCAGCACCAAGGCGGCTGCATCCCGTGACTCCCCAGAGCCTCTCTTCCTTATTGGGCCATCGATTTCTGCCTCTCTCTCTCTCTCTCTCTCTCTCTCTCTGACCTGCACCTTCTCGGCACGGATGCCAGTGCACTGTCCCTGCAGACGCAGCCCTCTATCGGGAGCAGTCAAATGGTTTAGTGTGTTGTGCTGGGAGTCTGGCCCAGGGCAAAGCACATCGCTGCAGGGCCAAACACAGCTACTACACAGCTAGACAGGGCTCTGCAATCAGCTCTCCCAGCGCACGCACTCTTACGTAAAGGGACCCTGCTTGATTGTTTTTGGTCCAGAATTCTCCTGGTGGTAATAACCAATGCGGGGTTCTATGGGCTCTATAATGTAATTGAGTGAGTGCAACTAAGATTTGTTTACTGACTTTTGATGCTTTGTTTTTATGCCTGTAATTCTGTGTGCGTGCGCGTGTGTGTGTGACAGTATGCCTGCGTGCATGTAGGGATGTATGCATATGTCCATGAATACTTATTAAAGTGTGTGTGCGTGCGGGTGTGTTCCATGTGCATCACTCATATCTCACAGTAGTCCTAGTCACAATCTTCACTGGGTTCAGAGAGGAGGGCGAGATTAGAGACGAGTATGTGTGAATGAGTGCTGCCATCCTCCACTGTCTGCTCTGTGACAGACCCCCCCCACCCGCCGTGACCTGGCAACATCCCAACAACCATCCTTGCTTTTGCACCCATCACCCCACCTGTAGCCAGCCTCCTTCCCATAATAACCCTAACCCTTATCTGTATTCAGACTACTGTACGTCCCCGGCCTGGCTTTCTGGTGGTGAAACATCGTTTTGTTTTCCAACTGAGCTGTCTAGTCACAGAGAGCGATTCTGACGTCTATATCAGCCACCTGCCTTCACTGTATTGAATGAAGTGTGTTGCTCACTAGTCACAACGGTGTGTAATTGTACCGTGGCCAGTTTTGCTGTGAAATCCTTTCGGTGGCCTGAAAGAGCGACTCAATTAGCGGCCAGACGTTTTCCTTGGTTCTCTTCCAGAGCGGTTAGCTGGGCTTTCAGTAACGTGCTTATTTCAGCTGTGCCGTCCGTTGACATTCTGTGGCGTGCGTTAGATGTTTTCTGCAAGCAGTTGTGCCAAAATGTAGCTTGTTCCTGTGTATGCAAATGTGTCTGTCTTGCTGCCTTTACTGTAGCTGCCTCTATGTTTGTACTGTTCACTATCTCTCCGTTTGTTTCTTTGTTTACCTATCTCTCTAACTCAGCTGTCTGTATGAACGCCCAGATAGCTGGTTCTCCAGCTATCTGGGTGTTTAACAAGCTACTGTATAGCTAGCCGGCTAGCTACATGCTATCTGTACCGTCTTTGGCCCTTCCCGGCTAGGGTTATCTTTTGCGGTGGATGCCTGTCTGAATGTCTGTCCGTCCATCCATCCGTCTGTCTGTCTGTCTGTCTGTCTGTCTGTCTGTCTGTGTGTGTGCTGTGTTGGTTTTGCCTGGAACAGATGCACTGACGCCTGTGATATGGTTGCTTTATCTCCACTATAGCTCCAGTGTAGGTTGGAGGGGCTTAAAGATGCTCGCAGGAGGACCTTCAGCTCTCGAGTAACTATCCCACCCCTCCCCCTTTCCCTCCCTCTCTCTCTCTCTCCCGCTCCACCCTCCCTTCCTACGGAGGGCGCTGTGGCCTCCGCGTGCAAAAACGCTCCCCCCATTGTGTGTGGACACCCCCTCTTTTGCTCGCCTCGCTGTTTGCACCCCGACTCTCTCTCTCTCTCTCTCTCTCTTTTACTTTGTTTATTTGTCTGTGTCTGTGTCTGCCTAGGTTCTGTCTGTATGTCTGTCCGTGTGTTTTTATGGGTGTGTTTCTATCTCTGTCTGTCAGTTAACCTTTCGTTGTCTGTCCGTCCTCTGTTCACCTATTTGCTTAGGTTCGTCTTCTCTCGCTCTCCCTCTTTCCGTCCGTGTGTGGTTCTGTCTGTCTGTCTGTCAGCTTCCAGTAGCACCGTCTAGTTTGCTGGATGTCTGTTGAGTAGACGCCACCAGGGGGTTGTAGTAGTATTTCCGTATTCCGTCGTTGTTGTTGTTGTTTTGTTTTTTATTTTCCCTCCTTTTCTCCTGTCATGTCGTCGGCTCTGTAGTTTAACCGAGTCTGTCTGGTCTTCCTGTTTTCGTTTATTCGTTATTCGTTTAGTCTTTATTTATTTCTCGGCCGTGGGACCACTTCATGCTACGCCTCATCTCTCCATCCTCTCTCTCTCTCTCTCTCTCTCTCTCTCTCTCTCTCTCTCTCTCTCTCTCTCTCACCCAATCCACTGCCATCGTCTCCCAACCATGGCTGTTTGGTGCCCAGTGGTGTCGCAGTAGTTATTAGGGTGAGGGTCGAAGAGGGGGGGAGAGGGGAGGCTAGGCGACCGGTTGGGTGGGACGCGTGCCCGGGAAGGGGGGGGGGGGGGGGGGGGTGCCCGAGCACAACCCACAGAGGGAAGATATGGACAGACAGACAGAAAGGCAGGCAGTAAAACCAGTGGAGCAAAAGACAGACAGGGAAAAGCAGGGTAGATATAGTAGTCTGGTAGCGGCCCTGCAAGGGCTTTTTCTGTCTAAACTCATTTTACAAGTTGCCCGCGCTGTCTCGGGATGGGGGGGATTAGGCCCATGAGAGATGAGGCACTCTTAAAGGGACTGTCCACAATGTTTTTCCTTTAACTATTATAACGTTATTGTTTGTAAACAATAATGTAAAACATCCAAAACGATCCCTTTAAGTAAGCAAATAGGCGTACATGTACACGATGTAACCTGCCTGTGATTCAGCGTCAGCTAACCGGTCATTTACCCGGAGCTGGGCTCTTCCCAAAGCATCGTCAAGTGTCTTTATTAAGTTGACCTCTGCTCCATTGGTTGTCAGTGGAACAAGGGTAGGCTTGGTTTTAAGATGCATTTGGAGGAAGCCCGGTCCAGATGTGAGCCACTCTGCTCTCCTCCCCCACTTGGCCAGCGCTTGCATTCAGCCGAGCCCTAGTGCAGCTGCCATGCACCATCAGTGGTTTCCACAGAAATCCAATGGTCCCACACCGCGTCTGAACAGCCACTACCGACACTCTACCACATTTCAACCACATTTGTTGTTACACCGTAGTAAATAGTTAACACATCTGTTATGACTTTGTGATGCAGTTTATGAATGTCACTGTATGCTGTTGCCTATTGTTTGTTTTATATTATTATTATGATGTTGATTATTATTGATAATATTATTAATGCTGCATAGGGTAACTGGCAAATTGGTGGCTCCATTTTGTCTGCACAGAGAGCAGTGTCTGGTATCACATGAACTCCATTCTTCTTGATACACAAACCGCATCATCTCCTATGTGCTAGTATATCTCCTGCCACTGTACTGTCCAATACACAGAGGCTATAGTGCCACGTAATGCTAACTTGGTCATTTTAACTCGGCCATGGGTTTGATAGGAGACATGTATAAACAATATATAAGCAGTTACCCTGTGCAGCTTTAAAAGTGTGCTAGGCTAATGCTAGTGTGTTTACCCGTGTGACTATGAGTTGTTAAGTTTTACTAGTGGATGGGATGCTCATTTGGTGGTAGGAGGTGCAGACATGTCCATGTAGCATTACTCCTCAACGTTGTGGAAGCGGCTTCTCAGCACTTCAAGCATGTCAGAAGCTATCTGAAATGACCACTGCCCGTTCTCTCTGTGTCTTTTCCTCCACTCCTCCTCTTCTCTTTCTCCACACACACTCTACCTCCATCTCTAGGTGCAGTCGCGATGCAGCAGCAAAGAAAACATCCTAAGATCAAGTGAGTGGAGTAGACCTGTTACGGTCTGCGTGGCCGCTCTCAGATGGGTTTCTAAATCAAACGTTAAAAAAGATATATTTGTAAATGGAAAAAAAGGCCTATATATAATTTGTATATACTTACTCAATAACTTTCATTACCACTAATGCATTACTAGATCTGTGTGTGTATGATGTGACAACGCATGTACAGTTTGTGCGTGTGTGTGTGTGTGTGTGTGTGTGTGTTTGAGGGCGTACACACACTGATGCATCATGATGTTCTGCCAGGCAAAGCTTCATGCTAAGCCTCACAACATGCAGTGGAAGAAAAAAGTGGGTCAAGGGAAATCAAAGCACAGTCTCTATTCTTTGCATTCAAGTAAGAGAGAGAGGGAGAGAGAGAGGATTACACATTAGTTCCACCTTGCTTTTACCTTTGGAGTTATTAGAGTAGTACATGTTTGGTGCCAAACACTACCATCATGGCCAGTTATTTTGGTTTTTGTTTGATCTACCGACTTCAGTTTGCATGTTGTTTACATTGCAGATTGCAGTGGAAACAGAGCCTAGCCTTTTTTTAACCCACTGGTAGATTTATCATATGAAGGCTTAAGCGGTTTCCCATTGAAATGCAATGTAAACCCAGTGAGAAGGATCAGAAGACTGTTCCATTTCTCCACACCAAATGTGATGTTGGTGGTTATATTTTTGTTACGGCGCTGGTGATAGGCCACACTATTTTAGTACACAAAACACCCTGAACCTGGTATTATTTAATCATTAAAAATAGTTAATGACGCTGATATGTATTTGATTTAAATTTACATACAGTATAACATGTTTATATTTAATCTAAATAATATGCATAATTCTAGCTCACAGCAGGTTTGCCTTGGCATCAAGTGGAGCTCACCTGTCTCCCCATGCAGGTCACAGCGCGGTGGACATCACCAAGGTGGCCCGGAGACACCGCATGTCCCCCTTCCCCCTCACCTCCATGGACAAGGCCTTCATCACTGTGCTGGAGATGACCGCCGTCCTGGGCACCGAGATCATCAACTACAGAGGTGAGGACGACCATCTCTCTGTCCACGCTCCATCTGTTAAGCTGTTGATAATAACAGGGGATATGACTCATAGCACTGCCTTTGATGCTTGTGACTGCAGTTGGCATTGATTGTTTGTAGTTGAAGTTGAAGATGTAGCTACACGACATGCATTGTTTTCTTGAATGATCTCGAAAAAGCTGTTGGTTGTTCTGTTCTAACGGACACAACAAAACAAACAACGGTCCTGTCAATCAAAAGTCGTTGAAAGTGTCTGAACACGGCCCACGTTGTCCTGACGAGGGGTATGTTCAGCCACAACTCATAACACCTGCGTGCACTTTATAAATTGCAAACAAGTGTCTCTGGTGTGTTCGCTGACAGCAGCAAAAAACAATAGCATCACTGTTTTTATTGTTTTGGCTGTGGGCCTGGCTGTTCTAATACAATGCAATGCTATCCATGATGTGACATGAGCCCTAGTTCACACAACAGGCTTTAACATGTCTTCATCCACCACCGGACACTTTACCGACTCAGCAACCTTTGACCGTAGGTCAGATCTGACACACACACACACACACACACACACACACACACATAAACACACACATTCACTCACTCATGCAGGTCTCTTAAATATCCCATGAGAGTAATCCTATGCACTACCTGTAGGCCTGTAGTAAGAGTTCTGTGTGTCAACACATGCATTAACACGCAGATACTGGCGTGGTGACTCTACATGTAGAGTACAGTACAGAAGAGAGGCCTTTCATCAGATGGAATGGAAATAGAGCCAGGCCATATAGTGCAGGCACGCGCACGCACACACGCTCACACATGGATTAATGTTGGAGGAAGCCCTTTGGGTCACAGAACCACTGGCAATCTCGGTTTGTGTGTTTGTTTCTGTATGTATGCATGCATTAACCCAGAGAGTGGGGTTTCTTGTTAGAGAGAGGAGGTGGGTTACAAGACATGCACCAGCACAGCTTGGAGGAGATGGATTGGGGAGTGAGGCGGCAGGATATGAGAGATTACATATTTAGATGAAGGGAGAAGATGTACAGTAGCAGATCTCCTGCAGGGGTTCATGTATGGAATTTGAGTAACCTGCTTGAGTAACCGGCCTGTTTGGGTAAAAGGAGTGTATGGAAAATATGTGTTTCCAGACTTATTGTTTTGTAAAGTATAACATTTATATTTTCTGAAAGGTTTTGTTGTGGCCCGTGTGACTGAACTCACACTCATACTCTGACCCCTGAACATCGCAGCCTGTGAAATAGCTCTGTCCTGCATGCCAACTACCGGTAGACATCCACAACCTAGCCATTAGTTTGAATGAAAGTTCTGCCGTATTTAATATCAAATATTAAGCTTGTCTGAACATGTACGACTTACAGTGATGTAGTTTTTCCGTGTAAGGGAAATTATTCCTGCTTGCAAATTATTATGTCATTTGACTTCATACAAAGCATTCCAGTTCTTATTTGCTGTAATTTACTTGCTCTTTGGGCAGAGATGTTTGGAACGTTATCGAACCTTCTGCGCCAGAACGCAGAATGGCAATATGCCAGTTTTCCCAGGGCTGGCTTGACGGTCCCAAATATAAAGCTGGGTTCCAAGCTGGTTTCCAAATGGAAGAAGAAAGCCAGCGGCAAACTTTGTGTACAATGAATCATTCCACGCCTCCAACAATGGGGTGGTGGCAATTTGAATATATATGCAAGGGCAAAAGTAACGGTGTCTCCCAGAGTCACGTCATATATTAATCTTGGATACCGTTGCATAATGTTGCATAGAGTTGGATAAAAAAACAAAACATCTAGCTATTTGTGCTCTACTAAAAAGTCTGGAAATTTAAGTCTGGAAAAGAATGGAATTTTGAAACGGGATGTGTGGGAACCCTGCCCTGCTGTTAGGATAGTGTGTGTTTGTGCGTTATTGTCATTTCACCTCTCATCCAACTATATTCCAGATCATTCTTCAGATCGCATCACAGTCTGCTGCTATGATGACCGTTATGTAATACATTTAACACAGGCAAGATGAGTGATCATTTGCAAAGCGCCTGAACAGACAAACACATACCTCTGTTCTATATTCAGGTGGGCATTCTAGTCAGCCTTGGTACAGCATCTTAGCAAGCTGCTTTATAAACGAAATGGGATTGTTAAAATAATTCCTCAGTCTCTATGGCAGAATGTTGTTGACAAATGATGACATAAGAGGTTTGTCTGTATAGTGTATTACATATTTTATACTACTGTACGTGCGTATATGTGCTACTACGTGTGAATGTTTGGGATGGCGTTTATGCATGTATACGCTCATGCGTGTGTGTGTGTGTGTGTGTGTGTGTGTGTGTGTGTTTGCGCCCCCACATGCATTTATTATTCATGTCGAAGGTCACATATGCATATTAACCCTGAATCCTTACTGCATAAAAGGTTAACAAATGCTCTATGTAGTCACACTTAAAGGCCTAATCTATTTTAGTGGCAGAACCTTTGCCCCCCTCCTATACTGTTCCATGGTTTTAGAGGACTCATGTTTTTAATATTTATAACTGCTGTGTGTGTGTGTGTGTGTGTGTGGTGAGTCATAGAGAGAGATCCTAATGCAAGGTGCCATGCACTTCCCTCTGGCTTTGAAGCCTCATAGTAACTACATATAAAAAACACACCAGTAGCCAGCTGCACAATTCCAATCAAAGTAAGATTGAATAATATAGTCTTCTGAGCCCTATTACATAAAACAAGTTTACCAAATAAACCAGGCTTTTTTTGGTTAGTCTGACTTATTTTCCACAGATTTTCTTCCATAAAGAAAACTCAACATAGTCTAAGTTCAGTAACTATGACCATTTATGCTGGGAAACTAACCTGGTCCAGGACAGGCTAATTGGCAGGCTAAGCAATTGTTGTTGCTTAACCAGAGTTCCGGTAACACTAACCATATGGGAAAGTAATAATTTTCTCACTGAATTCTAGCCTGCTGCCATCTTTTACTTTATTGACCATTAATCTCTCAATCAAATAATTTAAATTTACATTTTGTAGATTTTTTCCACACTTTCCTTAACTTTTATTTAATTACACAAGACACACAAGTCACAACAAGTTTATAATTTATTTCAACTTGAATTTGCCTATTGGAGGAGAATGCATATAAATGGTGTTAAATGCCTTTGTCTTAATTGTGGAAAAAGTTGCATATTTCTCCTGTGTTGGATTTTACTTTCACCATCTTGGTTTCTGTATTGGATTTCTACATCCAGTGCATCCATTTATAATTGAGGAGGTATTGCCTGTACAACATCTTTACAGTTTAGAAATGAAACACAACGTTTAAGAATATAAATATAGAAATGTCAGTCTTTTATGTATACTTCTTACAGTAGCAGTAGCATGGCTTCTGATGCTGTGCCTCTATTCTCTCATTGACTGGCCTTCACTTCCAAAGCCAGCTCCTCTGCAGAGTTAGCTGTGTTGGTGGTGACCCTCCCCTGGTGCCAGCAACATCACTGTTATTTTTTACAGCTGTAATTATGAGGTAGAACAGTTTTACGGTCATGCTCTGCTTACAGTTAGCGCTTATAGCAATATACAGTAGCAGATCTTCAATAGGGAATCTGCGACCCCTAAGGGATCCTCAGAGTTACTGAGGGGGGTCCGCCAATTTATTATCCCAAAAAACATATTCTGTCTGAAAATAAACGAACATAAACACAACCTAGAATATAATGCTATAATGGGCTATAATAATTACTATTATTAGTTTAATGGTTTAGCACCTATAGAGTATCTTACACCCTTATAGTAGAAATAGGCTTCTTTTTATAACCTACACTACACATAGGCCTATTATTAGGCTGTTTAATTAACAACACATATCTGTATAATAGTATAACTGTGCCGTGTTTCTACTAACCTCAGCATTATAAAAAGTTACATGTTGTTGTTGAAATAATTTATAGGCATATACAAATGAGTGAGATGCAACATTTAAATTTAACATAGGCTTTTCTTGTATGCAAGTTTCTATTTTTAGCTAAACTCTAGCGATCAACAGTTTCCTGCCACAGTAATGTGGCAGGTGTACCTAATAATAGGGCCACCGTGCTTAAGTGGTGCTTGGACAGGCTCTGATGAAGCACCCAATAAGAAATAAACAGGATGTACTGTCGTCCCACCTTGATCCAGTCTACAGCATTACACTAGACTTTCTTGTGCAGTGTTGATTCCAATTGACTAACAGAATGGCCTGTCTGGCTCATGGCCATCCTACTCAAATGCAGGATTAAAAGATTTGCTGAGAGAGAAA
>JAODTR010000017.1:865032-888548 GCA_025399935.1 Amblyopsis rosae
AACTTGAGTGTTCGATTTGAGACAATACTACCCTCTCCAAATTTACGCACTACGCAGGTAAGTACATAGTGCGCATAATGCACTTAGTCGAAGTGTACTTCGTGAAGTACGTGATTTGAGACACAGCTCCTGTCTAGCCACGCTTGGCTTTTGAGAGGCGAATCCCAAATGTTTGTTAAACTGTTTGTGGTTGTTCTGGATATTCCTCTGCTAGTACGGTTTGCTATTAAAATAACCACAGTGTGTGCGTGTGTGTGAGTCAGAACGGTGTGAGCCGCTGCACTATAGCTTCTGTGCACTCATGTGTGTCTGTCCCTATCCCCCCAATGCCCTCTGGAGAAGATGGGATGGGTCGGGTCCTGGCTCAGGACGTTTATGCCAAAGACAACCTCCCTCCGTTCCCTGCTTCAGTCAAGGACGGCTATGCTGTGAGAGGTAGCCACCACACTACACACCACCTCTCTTCTTTTACATCAAGCCTGGTCAATATAGCGGTCCGCGGGCAAAATGCGGCCCACCAACTGCCCCCATGTGGCCCACGAGGGGATTGCACCCTTGACCACTATACATTAGTTCAATATACTGTATAACCACATTACGAATCAAGTCAATTTATTACTGTAAATTAGTTATTATTAACTGCTCTACAGCCAAGACATCATGACATAGCCTGTTTGTAGTAGGCCTAGTCCAGACCTAATAATCTACACAATAAAATTAGTCCATATCTCTGTGAACATAGCTTCCCGTAGCTCCTGTAAGTGAGGATAATGGTTGGGTATGGTACTAATCACATTTGAACCCATACCGGTAGGATTACCTGAATTTTGGTGCCAATAGTCTACCCAACTTTATTTCTTTGTTTTTGTCATTACTTTGTCTAACAAATGTAATTTCAGTTGTAGAACACCGCATTGGCAACTGGACGCATGTGGGCGTGACTGCTATTTTGTTGTGCAAAAGCCTGTATGCCAGAGAGACTTGGAATTAACGGCATCCTATAATTCTATATAAAACCTTCTCCATTGACTTATGACATACATTTGACATATTGACATATTGAACATTAACCAAGCTGCTGGTGGATGCTCTCCTTGTCTCGCTCTCGTAGACGCTTACGTAAATAATTGCTGAAAATGTGTGGCCCACCTACAGTTTTTCTTGTTAAAATCTGGCCCACCTGAATTTGTAATTGTATAGCTCTGATTTACATGATCTGATTAGCGACCGCTGAGAATGGGCTATTTGCAGCTACAGCTAACTCAAACAGAGCCATTATTCATTATTCACGACAAGGTTATGACGATGTCCTATTGACGTGTCATGACAAACACACGGCCCATAACACATGATTAATGAATATATGCACGCACAATACACCTGAAAAATAATGAAATCATTACAAATGGCTAACAGTCATATAAGAGTTACAAAACACAATTTAATATATTAAATATAGCTACAGACAGTATAAATGGAATGTGTTTTTCTCTCTGTCCACAATCTATTTTGCTGATCATTCTCTAGATAGTGCCAGACTCAGCTGAATGAAACACACACACACACACACACACACACACTTAATCCTATAACATCTTTGTTGTGTTTTAGCTGCTGATGGCCCAGGTGATCGCTTCATCATTGGAGAGTCTCAAGCAGGAGAGCAGGTTGATTCAAGATTGATTCTAGATTGATTCACACACACACACGTGCACACACACACACCCACCCTTACACATACTGTACACAGCCACTTACACAAGCACACACACACACCCTTACACCCACAAGCACATACACGCCCTTACACGTCACTCTTACACATACAACAAAATAACTACATAGCATGTGTCATCCATCTTAGACCTGGGCCAGCTATTAAAGCCAACCAATATGTTTCCTTTGGAAGTAATGAGAGACTCATCCAGCCACAAGGTTACACAGCTGCGAGCTACATATCAGAGTGGGTGTCCGAGACAATAGAAAACTATGACACACATACTGTAGCTGCCTCTGCTTCGATAAAACACGCACACAGATGCCGTGACAGCTGCTGTGACACCATGTAATGATATTAGTGCTATGTCCTTCTATCTGTATTGGTTAGATACACCTACTGTACCGGTCAGATAGCTAGCCTGTAGTTACGCAGCTAGATAGACATATTTGCTAGGTCAATACACTAAACAGAATGAACAACCGTTACAGTGTCAGCACATTTAGCTCAGAAGTGACCACGGACCATGTGCTGTGAATGGCACGACATACAGAAGTTTACTTAATCGGTGACGTGGTGTGAATGCGTACATGTGTGCGTGTGCACAGCCCACCCACACAGTGATGCCGGGTCAGGTGATGAGAGTGACGACGGGAGCCCCGATTCCCTGCGGGGCCGACGCTGTGGTCCAGGTGGAAGACACGGAGCTCCTCCGCGAGTCTGAGGACGTGAGTCTCAGCTCTGCTCTCTAGCCTCTTCTACGCCCAGCAGTACAGCATGATTTATAGTGGTGTGTTAATTAGGGATGGCATGATACAGTTTTTTCAGTCACTTTAGGTATCAACCGATACCGAGTACCGATCCGATTCCAGTGTTAAATTAAGTTTTATTAAGTTGCAAAGTAAACGACAGCCAATCTCTATTTTAGGACTAAGATGCATTTTAAAAACCTGCTGCTGATAGTGTGGCCTGGGTAGGTTAGACATGGCTGATGCTTGACAGTAGACCTATGCATGTTCATTAATTTAATTGGATTAGCCCCATAGATCGGTTAAAACTGTCCAATTGTCACCGATACGATCCAGCTGTTTAAGTCAGTATCAGGCCGATTTCCGATCTCAGTATCGTATAGCTGCCATCTCTGGTGTTAATTAGAGGGAGTTGGAAGTGACGCTCCACGGTTACCCTTGTGGTGGAAACTGGCGTTGCAGAAATATTGGATTAGTTAGAAACACAGTGCTGAGTGGCTCACATATGTTTCTAGTCCTCATCTAGGGCAGGCCAAATTTATGAACAGTGATATTTAAAAACTGTAATGCTCAAAAAACATAGTATGAGCCCGTCATTCTTTTTCTGTTTTATACACATCTGCTTATGTGTGATCGCACATGCAGAACAAGGATTTCAGAACCAGGGCTGAGTTCGGCCTACCTTTGCAATTCAAGTGTTCAGAAATGGTCAAGGTTAAGTCCTGTGCCTTTTGAAGCTGCACGCTTACGCTGCCGGCCTGGTATTTAAATCCCAACAGAGCTTTTGCTCCTATGTGTCTCCCCTACTCTGTTTCCGTTAGTGCAAAAAGTTGAATTTCTTCTGAAAGTTTAGCTGATCGCACACTTGCTTAAATTCTTATACAAGTAATTCATGAATACAAGAAGTACGACAATAAAATACGTAATGAATCTGCACCACAGATATAATGTGAAATGTATAAATGGGAGTTACATATTGTTTTTTCCAAAATATACATTGAACAAATGTCTTGTCCAATCACACACGGGGCCTCATGTGGCTCGACTACAGGACGCACAGCTGTACTGACCTAGTCTCGTCTTCTCTCACTATGGTGAATCTGATCCAAGGCTTTGTGTTCTCAGGGTACAGAGGAGCTGGAAGTAAGGATCCTTGTACAGGCTCGACCAGGACAGGACATCAGGTGAGAACCAGAAGTGCCATTCACAATCAAAAATAATGAATATCAAAACAAAGTGAACATGTTGAATAAAATATTTAAATACTATAAGAAATATGATACATGATCAGAGTTGGACAAGTTACTCAGGAATTGTGATAAGGTACTAATTACTCCTTCAAAAAGTAATAATATGACTTTAATCATAACTGGGTATTAAATGTAATTAGTTACATTACTAGTTACATTGCTATATTACTTTCACAATCTCTACCCTGTCTTCCCTCTTCCGAAAAATGACAACCTGTTTAGCCAGCTCGTTTTAGAATTGAATCCTCTTTATTGGAACAATAATGAACCTTAGGAGTCAATAATCAGCCAAAGTGAAAACATTGCAGCCTCTCAAACCAAATGATTGACAGGTTGGTTCAATTAGCCTATCATAAGTTTGCTAGGATGAGAAATCTCATTCTTGTAATTAAGTAATGCAACATTACTACATTACTTAGATTAGTAATTGTAATATTTTTACGGTTTTGGAAATAGTAATTAGTTACACTACTAGTTACTGAAAAAAGTTATAATATTACATTAACTACACTGTACATGATGGAAGTACAACATTTTAACAGCAGTGTAGCAGTGCATAAGTGCCAAAAACAACAGCAACACTACTAACAGTAATGTTTTATTACTGAAGCAAAGCATTAAGTGCCTTGACACATTTGGTTAAACATTATGGGAGAAATCCATAATGTGACTTTTCATTGGTTGATATCTGAGAGTTGTGTCTGTAGTGCACATTGCTGTCTTTTGAACTGCGTACTGTTGTGCCCTGGTCTCTCTCATTTGCACTTGGCGTGCTGCGCCAGGCCTATTGGTCATGACATCAAGCGAGGGGAGTGTGTCCTGGCCAAGGGGACCCACATGGGTCCATCTGAGATAGGCCTGCTGGCCACTGTGGGGGTCACTGAGGTGGAGGTGCAGAGGTTCCCTGTTGTGGCAGTCATGTCAACAGGCAACGAGGTGAGTCATCCAACAAACGCATTCTGTCAATAATAATTACATGGAAGTAAAGGGCTTATCACAGTTGGACACAAATATTGATTTTAGTTGAATTTTTTTCCATAATAACATCTCACTGTTCGATTTTCAAAGCTGCAATCTGTAATATTTGAGCCTAATTAAATAAGTAAAAATGTCTTAACCTCAGTTGTGGCATGCTAACATACAGTAATTGCGGTGGCTTCTATTAGTACTTTGTACACATTTTATTTATTTAAAAATAGCCATGTACGTGTGGACTAGGCATCAGTTCATACCAGCTTCTGTTACTCACTCACCTGAGGTGGACATGCCTGGCCAATCAGGTCACTGTGCCCCCTCAGTCAAAATATAGAAATATTTTACACATTTCAATCATGCATACTGTTCAAAGAATGTGGACTAGTTGAAAAATAAAGACCATGACAGTTTTAGAAACCAAACCAAACAACTCATACAACAACAAATAATAACTGGTGCAGGAACTATTTGTGTTTTGGTTGCAATAGATATAAGTTAAAGGCAGGGTCATTTTTGCTAACTTGAAGCTCAAATCCAAATAGTATCGCTCCGCGGTCCTCCGCGGCGGTGCCTCACACGTCGAAATGCATTGTGAAACAAAGCGTGGTGCTACAACTTTGATGATATGAGCCAGCGGTGTTCGCATCTTTGTTTATGTTCCTATTTAAGGAGCCAGGGCTGTGTAGAAGTTTCAGATTATTTTTTCAACATGCACAGACAATGTTAAGTTAGCTAAATGCGAGGAGATATTTATGGAATTTGGAAAAAAATGTATTAGCTTACATAAAGCTTGCAGTGGCTGACTACACCTTTAATAGAAGATTTTTGCTAGCTGAGATATCTAGCTTTCACAAATGACAGACATGGAATGCTGGACACTGGACACACATCCTATGCAAATGTCTTCCTATGCACGGTGACAGCTGCTGAATCCAGAGGACGACCTCCACCCCGGGAAGATCCGGGACAGCAATCGATCCACCCTGCTGGCCACCATTCAGGAGCATGGCTACCCCACCATCAACCTGGGCATCGTGGGAGACAAGTAGGCTGTCTTTTAAGTCGACTTTATCTAGGTTCTCCTTCTCCTGGTTATAACTTCATTCCCACCTAGTCTGCCACTTCATGTCTGTCTGTGTGCTTTCTTCCTTTTAATGTTTCTGTAATTGACCCTGTATTTCTCAATCCGTTCTCTTCAGTCTCTTCTATCTTCTCGTGACTTTAGCAACAACATTATAACACTATAATAATAATAATAATAATACGATAATAGTAAGATGTGATCATATATTCCCTTTAAAACAATCTACATTATAATAATGAATGATAGTTGTAATAATTGTTGCAAATACAATTGAAGCTGTTTCTTCTAATAGGTCTTTTAACAGAGCTGTCATAATAGGGAAAACACAGGTGTATCTCATTGACATTGATTATAGGTCATTTAGCTATGCCAGTGCACCGGCACTGACTGTGTGTTTCGTCAGCAGTGTTTCTACCGGTGCGCTGGTTGAACAAAATGGAGCCGACTCAAGTATGAGCTACACTTGTGTTTACCTTACTGTGACATAAGGGTCCATCAAATAGCGAAGAGGCTAGATAATGCTACTGTATATGTTTTAAAGCAGGATGAGAATGGATTTAAAAGAAGAAAAATATAAGAGACGATTGTTTAACATGTGCATGTGTGCGCACCGAACAGCCCAGATGACCTCCTCAATGCTCTAAATGAAGGGATCAGTCGTGCTGACGTAATCATCACGTCAGGAGGAGTATCCATGGGGGAGAAGGTATAACGGCAGAACTAAGCCTTCACAACACACGCACAAGCACACACACACACACAATAAGTCATGTGGTTGTACTTTACTGACACCTAGTGGCAGGGAGCAGGATTGCTATTATTGAATGTACATTATCAGGTACTTTAAAAAAATGTCTTCTATTTTCACAAAGGTCAACATGACAATGTTTTCCATCGTTATTTATTTATCTGTTTATTTTTATATTTTTTTTTTCTAGGATTACCTGAAACAGGTGCTGGATATTGACCTTCATGCTCAGATTCACTTTGGGCGTGTTTTCATGAAACCAGGGTGAGAAATTCCACAAATATCTAACAGCATGCTTTACAATTGAATAAATCTATTCCAAATTGAGATTTACAAAATATAGCCTGAATAATTATGTTTTTGACTAACATTTCATTGAGCATTGAATTATGATGATAAACAAAATCAACCATATACTTTCTTTCTGTTTCAGTCTCCCAACAACATTTGCCACCTTGGACATGGACAGTGTTCGAAAACTCATTTTTGCCCTCCCAGGTAGTGTGTGAAGTTGAGAGAAAGAGTGAATCATTCCGCTGCTTCTGAAGAGAAGTTATTCACCAGTTGTTTTCCCCATGCTCTCTCTCCATCTTGCGCGTTCTCCCTCTCTCTCTCCCTCTCTCTCTCTCTCTCTCTCTCTCGTTCTCTCTCTCCCTCCATTGGTCATTCTGTCCTAGGTAACCCCGTGTCCGCTGTTGTCACTTGTAACCTCTTTGTAATCCCTGCATTGAGGAAGATGCAGGGTATCCTGGACCCAAGACCCACCATCATCAAAGCGAGGGTAGGCCCATCGCACCACCGCCATCTTCCAGTGAGACTGACAAACTTAAGGGCTTCAGGAATCAACGGCTGTTTGTTCATTTGTTACGGCAAATAAGCGACCATTTCCGTTAGAATGAGTCTTCCCCAGTCCCTGTGAAGCCAACCAGTACCAGTGATACCAGTATGTACTAGACAGGTATCGTGAAGGGGAGAGAGCTATTACGGTCAAATAAACTTCTTTCTGCCTTGCTGCCATTTACAGAGCATAAAATTCATGGCATGTCGGTGGTTTCATCAAACGCTAAACCAGTCATTCCCAACAGGCTCAGCATCAGAGTCAAATACGGAGATTTATAACGTTGGAAGCTTTCATGATTTGTACCGAGGTTCAAATGTGCATGGCTACACACATAACACATGGTATGTACACTTAGAAATTAACATTATTTGCCAAATCTGCTTATAGCCTATTTATGATCATCAACATGTTATGTTCGACGACCATCTTGGAATCTGAGCCTGTGCTGACCTAAAGGCCACTTCCCTGGTCTTGAATATTTAGGAAAATGCCAGTTGACTAGGGAAACCATTGGAATATTCTGTACACTCAGCACATCTGTAGCTTGCATTCTAAGAAATTGAAAGCTAATCCTGTGTGATCATGGGGCATATTGGTTTAGATTCATAATGCTGTCCTACAAAACTTAAAGGTTCATATTGCTATTAGCAGCTTACCTTTAATGCATTCCTGCCATCTAGAAATGGAAGTGAGAATAGCTCGGTGGTGATTGGCCCATAGTCAGAAAGTTTTAAAACTATTAGGAAACATTTGAAAGTATACATTATGTATTTTGTTTAGTCGCAATGAGGCAAATGAGCAGCCAAATGAGTTAACTAGGGACACTTCTCACACCTTATTGCAGGTAGCAAGCGATCATGGTACGTTATGGGAACTTGCATTTCCTCTATTCCTCTGTAGTTGTCCTGTGATGTGAAGCTGGACCCACGCCCTGAGTACCACCGCTGCATTTTGACGTGGCACCACCAGGAGCCCCTGCCGTGGGCACAGAGCACAGGTACAGGTACCAAAACAACCAATACTACTACTGTTCATCTCACTGGCCAGGTGGTTTAGAGGTCTTGTTAGGTTTGCCTTTCACGCCTTAACACTAGTGCATGATATAAACAGCGCATTGGCCAGTGGGAGTCGTTGTGGACAAAAGCGTCTGATTCACTGTAATTGTAAAAGTGGACACCTACAAATGGAGAGACTTTCGTGAATGAGCGTTTTTATATAATAAAGTTAAAGATTGTAAATTTTGAATGTAAACGTGTAAATAAAAGACCTCCCTGGCCCAGATATGTGGTAAAAGCTAGTGCTAACAATAGTGTGTGTGTGTGTAGTTGTTTGTAAGTTTGGCCACAAGCGTCAGTGTCCCTGTAAAAACCTACACGTTGTATTGGAAATGGCCGTTTGCTTTGTCCAATCATGTGACTTGCATTGGAACACAGTGGTGGTGCAGCTTTCACTGAAAGCACTTCCTCTGATCGAGGAATTTCATGGCGATGATTGGAGGCAAAACGTTAAATCCGCTCAGGTATTATGCATGTATACACTACAGTATGAAAATCCCCTGCCCAAATGATAATGATGGTAATAGTATTCATACTAGATCTTACTTTAAAGGAATACGTTATAAGTTGCTCACCCTGCATCTGCCCGGAATGCTTGAAGAAAGAAGGATGTACTCCCATCCCTTTGCGGGGAACATATCCGTAATATTTCCATACAATGGAGCTGATAATTAACAAGATGTACACAGTCAAGCTCTGTGTATGTCACACAGCTAAAAGTCTTCTTTAGCTGCGAGGCTGACCC
The DNA here is from genome assembly GCA_025399935.1 of Amblyopsis rosae. Classification (NCBI taxonomy): domain Eukaryota; kingdom Metazoa; phylum Chordata; class Actinopteri; order Percopsiformes; family Amblyopsidae; genus Amblyopsis; species Amblyopsis rosae. Next base: position 874,197 of record JAODTR010000017.1, read on the forward strand.
TTGGTGTCCCGGCCCCCCTCAGGGAACCAGGTGAGCAGCCGGCTGATGAGCATGCGCAGCGCCAACGGGCTCCTGATGCTACCTCCCAAAACAGAGCAATATGTGGAGCTGCACAAGGGTGAGGTGGTGGACGTCATGGTGATCGGCCGGCTATGATGTCACCGCCGAGGGACGGAAGATGGCTTCATATATAGCGAGTGTTGGAATGGGTGGTTCACGGTGCATGTCCACATATCATTGACTATTCTGTAATATGCAACGGCACAGCTAGTTTATATTGATTTGGATAACGTTGAGTATAGTCAACATCTTGGATCACTAGGTACATATGAAGAAAATAATTTTAAAAGATAATATTTCAAACAAAGAAAATATAACTTTTAATGAAAAAAATCTAATTATAAAAAGAGATTTATTCTGTAATATATTATTATTCTTATGATTATTATCATTATTCTTATTATTATCATTATTATATTAAGGCAACTTCGTTCCTTTCATTGCAATTGCTTTGTGTGTTCAATGCTAGACCTTATCTATAGCAGTAGCATTTTAATAGACGGCTGTAGGTGCCTGCCAAGACGAAAAGAAAACTATTATTTTCTCATCTTTAGTGGAAAAAAAATCAGTTTTTTGAAAAATGAAGAGAACTCTGAAGATTTCCAGATTTCCCACGGTGCTCGGCTACCGGGAACAGGGGCCATGTCTCGGGCCGCCACTTCCTAGTTTGGGTGACTGTCTAGGTGACACTTCTGTTATTCTCTCATTAGTATGCATCATATTGGCTTCACAAAGAGCTTTGCTTGTCGTTTATCTTGTGAGTCTTGTTTCTGTGCACAGTGCCAAATGCCTGGGCAGGGAGGAGGAGGTGCTGTGACTTTTTTGGGTGGGCGGGGGAGGCAAACATACCGGTCCCAAGACCCCAAGCTTCCTTATATTCACAGTGACTGGGTGTAAACTTTGCCCCCCAACACCCCCCTCCCTTCCCCCTCTTTCCACAACCCAGGGGTGAGCTGAACCTAGAGGAAAATAATATTTTATTTGATCAACTATTGAAGGATAAAACAGAAAAGAAACAGCTTATTTAAGTGCTGACAGCCTTTTTAACCAACTTCACAAAAAATGTACAGAAAAAAACAATCAGAAGAACCATATTGTACAGATATGTGACCAGCACTCCTAAGGAAATTATCAAGCAATGAGGATATACATTGAAGAACACTGTACTATAACATTTTCTGTAATGATATGAAACTGATGAAAGAGACTACGATAATAAAAATCCTTAATCATTATGTAAAAAAAAAGTTCTTGTTGGGTTTCCTTTTTTTTGTTTTTTTTTTTAAATAAATTATATCTAAAGCAACAATGTGACCTTTTCTTTGATGCAAGCTAATACTGTATGAATATGAAGAAAGTCACTACAGCAGGAAATAATTCAAATTAATTTGAGCAGAAACCCTTTTGATTAATGAAAGGAAAACATAAGAGGTGTCAGCAAAGCAAAGCTTTAAGATCAAGACAGATGCTACTGTGTTCAACCAGGTGAATGGACAGTAGATCCCAATATTGGCAATGCTTAATTGAGAATGCACGCATGTTCAATTATGTTGCAGCTAACGTTGCATTCGGAAGAAAATAATGGACGAAAGAGAGATTGTCTTTAGCCTTTCTTTACGTAGGCCTATTTATTTGCAAGATGTAGTCACATCAGTCTCACGGTCAGACAGCTAACAAAATCAAATGGAGAAAACATCTGAATGCAAAACGTGTCTTCTACAGTGCCCTCTTGTGGTACGGACATACTATATATGGAACAGTACAACATTACATTACACAGTACACAACTGAGGACATAATGAATATATTTCAACAACGCAGCTGGTATTTTCATTTAACCTATTGACTGAAATCCTGAATATCAAGTTCTATTCTTCTAGCTATCAGGCATTTGCAGTGTTGTGTTAGGGATTTTGTTCCGTGTGTGTACTTTATTAAGCTGTTATGCGGTCCTTGTGGATGAGGGGGCGCCGTAGAGCATTGGAGTTGCCAAGGAGATGACTCGACGCCTCGCGGTAAGAGGTGCTGCCTATCCTCCCCAACACAGGCTACGGTCATGTGAGACAGGCTAACGGAATAAAACTAGGCTTGCATAACGTAAATCAAAGTGGACTAACTACGTCTCCCGACTCGGTCACATCTTATTTAAGCGGTGAGTAATTTAACATACACTATAGTAGTACGGTAGTTGTCTACGGTACTTTCTTGTTGAGCTGTCGTGACGGAAGAGTTACCCCCGCCAATTTGTACTTTTGCTTATACTTTGTCCCGTTTGTATCCCATTTTCGGCCATTATGCTAGTCATCAAATAAGGCAAGTGAAAACATTCAAATAATACATTGTTTTACTTTTATTGTGGAATACATAATGCATGCACGTTTGGGTGGAATACAAAATACTTTGTCGACCTTACCGTACTTAAGTAACCATTTCACCGGGGTACCGTAACTATTTCGGTTTAGTTCAGCTAAACTGTTCTGGTACTGTACTGTACCCAGTAACCTCTGATATTTGTACGGTGTTACACAAAAGATGGACTGCTTGTTGCAGAAAATTTAGCCTACTTTATTTAGTGTCACATTTATAGCCTTGCAATGTATTTCACTGATTTAAAAATGCTTGTGTTATATTAATGGTATTCCATTGCTAACGAATATTGGGCTAGATATTTGGTATATGCCATTCTTCATAATGTGAAATAAGAAGTGTTGTAGATCCATTTTTCTCACCTAACCTATTTAGATGGTCTGGCCTAAGTGCTAATCTGGTGACATAAAGATAGGCTTACTAGTTACAGGTTTGACTATGACTAATAAATGACAAGTTCCTATTTCCAACCAGTTGACATGCATTTAATTATATATCCAGGATGCAATGTGACAGATGTTTAACTGACCAAAGTAACTACACTGGGTTTCTATGAGCTATCACTTTGTCACTCAGTTTTTATACTTGAAGTTGCATAACATTCAGTTTATCAAGTACAGTTTGTGACGTCTGATGGCAACACTGAATGGCAAAACACATAATACAATACTGTACAATACATGAAGTAAGAGACAGCAGAAATTTTTGGTAGACCTATTTAAATATATTAAGTGATTGTAGATTGACATAAACTGATTGACCACATCTATGACTCCTTGTAATTTGCACTGTTGGACTGTCACCCGTCTCTGCTATCTGTTAAGTGTCTATACCTAGATGTGCGTTTTATTTCTGTTTGTCTACATAAACACCCTCTATGACACATAGTTCATCATACCGCCGTGTGCCTAATCATCGTCATTCTACACAGGTATGCCTCCTGCTAGCGGTGCTGCTAGGCTAGCCAACGATCCCATACCAGTCTTAATTAAGCCCACAGGAACAGATGGCTTGTTGGCTGTCTCTGCTGTTTGCCAGCCAATGCTCCACCGTTCTAAACGGAGATAAATACTGCTTGGGAGGGGAGGGGAACGGGGAGCTTGGACCAGGAGCTGATGGGGTAGCTGCCAGACGTGATTAGCTCTTGTGGGTTGGTTGCTAATATATGAGTGTGGGGGGGATTGGAGATTGTGGCTGTGGGCCACGTGACAGGGCAGGTAGTGAATTATTAAAATGGTGATATGTTTGTCTATTTCTTTCACCTATAGATATGTTATAATGACCGTACATGTTATAAAAATGTACAGCCAACCTGAGGTTTCTTTCAGTAGAAGCTCAACCAAGAGCATTGCCTGGTATTTGATAGCAAGGTAACATTTGAATGAAATAAAAGAAAAGATAACTGATATTACTTTGTTTTGGTTAATAAAGGAATACCGACATTTATGTGATGATCAAGACCTTTATGACAACATTTGAAAAAGCCTAACAACATACTATAAATAAATATCTTACTATACTAATCCAGATTCATTATTCATGTAGTATTCTTAAAATAGATTGTATTCCAGAGAGATGGCTGATGGGGATATGGTGGTTGAAGGCTAAATGTATCATCACATTCACATGCAATAATCCCTTTTAGGGAAAACCGAGAAGAACGTAGTTTAAAGGTACAGTCCTGAATTTGTCTCCGGAAATACCCCTTGAGGTTGAATCCAGAGCCATGTAAAGAGAGAGTTGCATCATCTCCGTTTACTCCAATGGACCGTTTTTTTACAGCAATGGCGGATCGTGGAGCCTCATAACAGTTCCCGGAAGTTAGCCGCAAATACTAAAAGTACCCTATAAATTATATTTTAAATGTACATTTGTGCATTTATTGACCACTAATTACCAAAAAATTTATGTTATATATCTGTAAATCGATTCAAATTGTCCACCAAGCACTTCCCGGAACTGTTTTGCCATAGGTTTGACCTCTCCATGAACCAAATGACTGTTTAAAATGTAGAACTTGGAACTCTCTCTTTCCATGGCTCTGGTTGAATCTATCTTGCCAATATGTTAGGAGTTAGATTACCATATGGTCTGGAGGAAGAGGCATGAGCACATGTATGCAGGGCTCCAGTCAGCTGGATGGACAACATGTGACTGTGGCGACAGTGGCTCAGTGGGTAGAGCGGGGCGACGGGTGATCCAAAAGTCACTGGTTCGACCCGGCTAACTCCTCACCAAGTGTCAAGGTGTCATTGAGCAAGACACTTAATCCTAACTTCTCCCGGTGGTTGGTCGCACCTTGCACGGCAGCCACCACCATTGGTGTATGAATGTGTGCATGAATTTGAGGCAATACTGTACAGCGCTATGAGTGGCCGGAAGGTTTGGAAAAAACGCTACAGTATGCAGTCCATTTACCATTTACTGTCTTACCTCTACTCTATTGTACAACACAAGTCCAGGCAAGATTGTTGCTTTTATATGAAGGCCTTTTATTTAACTCAAACTGAGGTATGGTATGGCATTACCTTTTGTTTGATATGGGCATGCATGGCTGTGAATGGAAGGCTATGTCTATGTCTTACCCTAGCTTAAACACTGCTATACTGTTCTTTACAAAGTACTGAGAAGTACTGACCATTAGGGACCATTAGGGACCATATAGGATTTCAATAAGTTAATTAAATCTGTTCATGAAAAATGAAGGCACCATATTTGATCATAAGGGGTGTATTTGTTTAGAAAATGCGCATTGTGTTTAGTAAACCAATTATTATAAATTGTTTTGAACAAATAATGCATTATAACTTAGGACAATTATTTAATAGTGCAGCTGCTTCATAAAGTACAATGAAGCAGTTACCTAAGGGACTGGACTGTACTTTGACACATGAAAGAAAGAAAACATTAAATATCTTTAAAAAAAAATACTAGTTATGTACACCAGCAGGAAGCGTTACTAATGTACCAGTATTGGGGATCCTAATAAAGCCCTAAACCTTGCCGTTGTGTTCCAGCAGTTACCCACGGCCCATAAAGGATCAAGCCATCCTGTGGAGTGCTATGGCTTCTAAAACGCAGGGTCTCCCCAGCAGCCCATCATAGCGGCCATCCCATCTCACCCTGCATTGGGGGGTGGGGGGGGAGGGGTTAGACCTCCATGTGCTTCAGCCACAGGCGACATGATCACATCGCACGTCAACGGGTACGTGGAGGATAGGTGAAGGGCCCCCATAGGGAGCGTGCCGTGGACCTTCTCGGCGAGGAAAGCCTCTGCGGTGGAGCCGGAGGGTGGCGCTGTGGGGCCCAGATGGAGCGTATCCAGCACTACCAGGAGGAGCTGAGGAAGAGGAGGGAGGAGGAAGGCAGGCCAAAGCACGACATCGACCGCAACGACTCGCTCAGGCTCAAGAAGCTCTCCCAGAACCCCACCAAAGTGGGCATCGACAACCCCACCTTCGAGGAGAAGGAGAAGAAGGCCACGGTCGACGTCGGCGAGGACAAACCCAACGCTAACCCTGTGGCTGGTGAGTGCTAGGGGAAAGGGGGGGTCGGAGGGGTCATGAGAGAGGAAGGGGAGGTCATGGCAGATAAAAGGGGAACACAGCTTGCAGAAGAATGGGTAGTTGGGAACTTTCATAGCTGGTTTGTGAAACAAAGGCTTCAGGACAATGCCTGTTTCAGAGGCTATTAGCGGAGGAGGGTACAGTAGCATGTTTTTAGGAGTGTTGGCCTTTTTGCTTTGTAGTTTGCTAACGCCAACTCTGGAGGGAACGGGTTCAATGGCAGACGGATCATTAGGATTTTGCATACTCTACAGGGATGGGCAAAAAGACATCAAAATGTATTAAAATAAACTATAAAATACAGCAGCCACGCAATGTATCATAATACATGATGACACGACTGTATTTTTGTATAAAAAACAAAAACGTTTCCAATAGAATATTAAATCACTTCACAAATATATCAGTACTATTTGATCTAACCTTAACCCTTCACCTATAAACTGACTCAGTTAGTTAAAGGTATAGTCTGTAATTCTGGAGAAAGCTTGTTACTTGAGCTTGGTCAAAACAAAAACACCTCTACCTTCAATGCCATAGGGTGCTCCCTCAGAAGCAGTGCCCCATACATTGGAAACACATTACAAAGGCTAGGATATTGTTGTTGTGTGCTTTAGCATTAACACACAGCCACCCTGGATGGTGGACCAATCAACGACCAGCGGGAGTTGTTAAAATGTAATGATGCTTAAGCTATGCAATGAAGTCAAGAGTTCAAAATGGTGGTAGAGCTATATGAAGCAATACAAACAGTTGTAGCAATGCTGATAAGTTAAAGGCTGTCCAACAGTATCTAAATTATCCATGCATAGTAGGATGCGGTGACTGCAAATGGAGCATGTCCATACCCTGTTCACCAAGTGAAATTTTGGGTCTGGTTACAACAGGTTACAAATCAAATGCTGCACAAAGTAAATGTCTCACAGAAATTATTTTATAGTATTTTAAAACTATAACACAAAAGTATTTTGATACAAAATAACAAAAAATTGTAACAACCCTATCAAATACAAATGACAAATTACAATTTTGTATTTCAAATACGTAATTCAAATACATGTATCATAAATACTGCCCATCCCTGCTTGTCTAATGAATGATCTCATTAATAGGAGGCAAATGTTGACATGCTCATAAAGTGATTGAAGTTGAAACCAAATTAAATTGGTTCAGAAAACACACCTACATGTAGTTACCAATGCGATTTTTATCAAGCTGTCGATTTGCATCGATAATTACTGAAACTGAAATCTAAACAGCAATACCAAATCACAGTTTATATAAAACGATCAATGTATCTAATACCGATATGTTTGAGATCACAAAAGAACTATTGCCTCGGTCAATAATTGGCTTCCTCTACATTTCCAAAGAATTCCCTTCATCTTATAACTGTAGGTCAAATGAGGGACTCCTAGAAGTTATTTATTGCGAGTGACAAAAAGATGGAAATACTTGAGACCTTTTTTTCTATTAATTTATGTATTAGGCCTAACAAAAATACACTCTAATCTATGATGTAAAATGTGTATTTTCAATGGCATGTACTGTGTCTGTCTCAGAGCTAGAGGAGTTACTGCAGACTCTTAAGTGGGTGCAGCACAGTCTGCCAGACGCCCAGAGTCAGGAGGACGTAGAGCTGATCCTGCAGCTCGTGGCCAGGGGCGACTTCAAGAATGCCTACACCATACACAGCATTGTGGCCCAGCAGATGAGCCGCGTTGGTCCCACATCGCCCATCACTGCCCAGGCACAGGGCCTTTGCCAGGAGGTAACCCACCGATTGTGGCTATTGTGTATGGACGGTGTCTTCTACATAATGGTTATAGTAGATCTTGCTGTTTGAGGTGTTATTTAAAGGTGGAGCCCGCTGTGTTTTGTCAGGTTTTCTGTTTCAATTTCTGGGACCCAAATTTGAATAACCATCTTCATTTCGGCCAATGTACTGCTCAAGCCTGCTCAAATACTACTGCTCAGTACTACTCAGACTACAAATGGAAATTAGGATTCTTCCGATACCACAATCTACATGCATACAGATATTTGTTCATGGTAAATGGACTGCATTTATATAGCGCTTTTATCCTAAGCACTTTACAGTATTTTGCCTCACATTCACCCATTCACACACAGTTCAAATTGATTCAAATTGAAACTATTCAACTGCTCAAATTGATAACTCCTCGACCACTTTTTCCCAAACTGCAGACAAGTTTCAAACAAGATAATAAGTGGCCAGCAACTCATTAATATGAATGATGTCTGCAAAACAGGAATTATGTAAAATAAATGTGTCCAGCCTACCTTTGGTGAAAAGTCTTCCACATCGTATAATCATTAATCACAGTACACTGTAAACTTGTATTTTTTATTTGCATGTGTGTGCATATTGGATTGTGTTGATTTATCTAGTTGAGGGTCCAAAAATGTTATCCAAACACAATGGTGGTGTGACTTTCCCTCTCAAACGAGAGATTCCACTGTATGTACAGTATCTGTTTTAGAATACTTAGCAGTTACCACTTAGTTCTAGTAAGTTCATTTTGTTTTGTCAGTGGGTGTGTTCATTACAGCTCCTTTGTAACTGAATGTGGTCAGCTGGGCACCCAACTCACCCCCCCCCCCCCCCACCCACCCACCCAACAAAAAAGCAATGCGCCTTGGCATTTAACGTTAACCACGCGGTTGTTAGATTCTCCTGCTTCCTGGGACGTTCTGTGGTTTTCTCTGAGGAGGTGCTCTGAGTCAGCACGCATGGAGCTCTCTGATTGCACTCTGCAATTTGTGGCGTGGATTCTGTCGGGCTGTGTTCACAACTTAACATGGAGCGGAGCTCAGCGGCTTGGGCTGGTCAGGACACGCTTCCTCCACCCAGACCGTAGACAGACCCCACAACATGATGGATAATCCATGTGTGAAGATGCCCCAGGAACCCCAGCAAAACCAATACGGTCCTGTACTTCACAAGCAAGTGAAACAATACAGGGGGGAAAAAGGGCTGCGTGAAACAGGATAGCGGAACAGGATACAGCATACACTCAGTTAGATGAGAGTAAGCTGATAGATGAAAAGGGAGAGTAGCCTACTGAAGACTGTGAGAATGAAGGCGTGAGGACGATCCAATATGAGGCATTTCCAGCTAGCTTCAGGAGACATACCAGCTGAGGATCCACTCTTCTCAATGACAGCTGGTTGCTGGGGCTCCGCTAATGCGCAGAGCAACAGGGAGCAGGAATCCATCGCGGTCAGAGTTGGTGGGAACCCGCCCTGTCGCACCTGACAGCAGACACCAGCCGGTCACTGAAGCAGCAGTAATTGATCAGGAGCACGCCTGTATTGTGTAGACACGTGCAGTCTGTCTACAATGACTGTCCCTCTGAGGCCTGGCTGACCCCTGACCCACGCCACATGTCCTTCACCTTCGTTAAAGGTGCAGTCAGCTAATCTAGCAGTTTTGTCTAATTCAGCGAATATCTGCTCCGCTAGCTGCCGTTCTGTGTGTGCGCCGAAAACATAGTCCCGCCCTGGCTCTGTAGAAACAACATTTATCCCAGCCTTGGTAATGCATGTCCAATTCTGGGGGCGGAGCTTCTTAGGGAGCACCCTATGGCATTGGAGGGAAAGGTGTTTTTGTTTTGACTGAGATCTTTCTCCAGCATTGCTGACGCCACCTTTAATATTACATCCACATGAAAGGATGTAATACCAGAATTGCGGTAAATACAAGGGATGATGTGAGACTTTAGCTGATGGCTAAATGTTTAGGTATATTAAGTAATTCTGGAGAAAGCTTGCTGACATTTGAACACCTCTCCCTTCAGTGCCATATAGCGTGCATTGGAAATGCTTTGTGATAGCTAGGATATTATTGTTGTGTGCAGTCTGCACCACTTTGTTTAAGTTCCTATTTACAGTGTAGAAGTACCTTGTTATTTTTTCAGCACGCACAAAGAACTGTAAACTATGATATTTGGTGAATTTGACAAAAGGTACTATACTACTGAAGATGTATACCTTTCAAGAGATCAGCATCACATAGGGTTTGTTTTGTTGGGGTCATGACTTAAAACGTTTCTGGCAACTTAACTTCCGGTGCACAAAGCCTAAGTGTTGCAATGTGCACTGTACTGAGGTGATAACATTCCTCCACACACAGGGTTAGCTAATCTCCCAGAAGCCTCTGGGGTTTGGCAGGCCAGCAAAAGGTGGTATGATCTGCGTGTCCAGGAAAAAAGAAACAGACGGCAGCTTACAGCACCTAGGAGCCCAGCGCCTCCTGTGAAGAAGGGGGGGGTTTAAGGGGGGATGGTGCCTCATCTTGTTTGTCAGTGCTGTGATTAGCGTAACGGATAAAGTTCCAAGCAGGAGGTGGGAGGAGGTCAGTAGGCCAGTGTTAAAGAGTAAACACCTCTGATTCACGTGTCCCATAAGCGATCCAGGCCACTGCTATAAAACAACACCACATTCGCCTTAAAAGACACTCCTTGATTTACGTCTGGAAATAGCCTTGTGGTTGAAGCACAGTGTTCTCCCATCCTGTAAGGTCTGGCTCGCACTCCTCTCTACCTGGGTCTCCCCTACAGCTCTTGTACAGCAGGCGTGTGCCACTCTCTACCCTCCCTATACTCTAATAAGAAAGGTCTACAAAGAAAGATAAGGAGACGAGAATGAGAACTGGAAAATCAGGTCAATTATGGATAGATAAAGACGGCATATTTCCTTTCCCCAGAAGGCGCATGGAAACTCTTTAGAAAGTCTTAAGTTTATGTTTCGAGCTAACAAACAACATATAGATTTAGATTTGGTTAATTTCTACACACAGGTGCGTTCAGAATTGAACTGTGTAAACATTTCAAAATTATTCTTAGATATTAGATTTAAACGGTCACCCTTTTCCCAGCGTCAATATGCGTTCATGAGACCTACCTCCTCAGACCGTTTGCTTATGTTCACATTCACAAACTAACAAAGCAAACGGAAAAATGTTCGCCAATTCTGAACACACCTCTGGTACAGTACTTTAAAGTAGAGTTGTTTTCCCTAGATGGAATGTCAAACCCCACTGTGATTTATTAATGTGTGTGTGTGTGTGCGTGTATGTGTGTGTGTGTGTGTGTGTGTGGTGTTAGTCCATCCATCAATTTCTCTAACTTTCTCTGTCTGATGGCTGTCTGTCCCTCTTCCTAGGTGCAGAGCATCCTCCAGTCCAGCCACCAGAAGGAAGGTCTGGAGCTCAGAGCACTACTCACTACTCCGCATCTTCAGGTCAGATGTTAGCTTATCTTCTATCAGGGCTTCAGCCGTTATACAACTGTCTGGACTCTGGAATTATAAGACCTATTTGAACTGGATTCAATTAAAGTCCAGAGACTATGTAAATGAAGCGTTGGTCAAATAACATTACCTATTTTGGAAATGCAGTCACTTTAGTCTCCCTTTTAAGTATTTCTATTAGCGAGGATGTTTTCTGGGCTATCAGCAGTGATTTGGGGGAAATTATGTTACTTAAAGGAAATTACTTAAGTAAATGTGGCTAATTAATGGGTTAAAGGTCTGGGTTTGCATTCTTGCTTGATTGACATCTCCCAAGCACCTTAGGGCATGGCAACTAAAGCCTTATTGGCAGTTCAAATAGGGCCAATTATATCTGTTACTTTAGACAAAACAACAGGTGTCGGTCCACATCCATATTGGATACCCTCTCATCAAGATCAAAAGCCTATGGGGGTTTTGGAGGCTTTAAAGTTGCAATGCTGGAGAAAGATTGTTGATATCTGAACACCTCTCCCTTCAATGACATAGGGTGCTCCCTCAGAAGCACCACCCTCCATATTGTACACACAAAAGGCCGATTTATGCTTCAGCGTCAAGCTTACGTCTAGCCTACGGCGTAAGGTGACGCGCAGGTTACGCCCTATCCGTATGTTACGGCTTCGCTTTGACACAGAAGCATAAATTTGCCTTAAGGCTATAATAATGTTGTGTGGTGCTGCCCACACCATTTGGTTTGTGTTCAGATTTACAGTGCCAGGGCTGTGTAGTAACAACTGATTATTTTTCAGGGCGCACAAAGAACAGACAATTAGCAAACTGTGAAGAGATAGTTGCTGAATTTGACAAAAGTCTATTAGATTGGGAGGGCTTACAACATCTTTTAATACAGCACTTTTAGCTCAACATTCACCCTAGTTGTTTGTGGGAGCCTTCAAACGTGGTCCGAACATGGTGCTACATGTTAACCTCAGTTCATATGAATTAGCAATTAGGCATTGCCGCCCTTTAAACAGAACCACTTTCCAAGGTCCAGTTTTAATATTAAAAGTGCATGTTTAATTAATTATCAAGTGGTGTTTACTGTAGAGGGTGTGTGTGTGTGTGGGGGGGGAGGGGTGTTTGGTGTCTCAATCCCACGATCTTGTGAACCTACCAATCCCTTGTTGGCCCGCTAACCTCTGCACAGATTCGTATCCAATTAGCTGGCCTGGGCTATGCTATAGCATTAGCCTGCCTCGCATCACAACAGAAGTGGAGAGGATTATCTGCTGTGGTTTCTAAGTAGAGACCGGTTAACCACTTTAGGGCCAGATGGCCAACTGTACAGCAGGACATGTATAAAAATTATTAAAAAAACAAAAAGCATACCATGGTCAAGAATAAGCGTGAGTAAGGTATGGGAACCTTTGTCCCCGACTCCCCTTGTTTTCCGGGGCCCAGTTCCAGGGGCGCGCGGCAGAGAAAGCCAAAGGTGTTGCGATGATTGATGCCTGCAGATCCCGGCTCCTGAACGCAGGAGGAGATTAAGACGGATTGTGTGTACGCCAAAGCTTTGCGGTGCTCTCTCCTCCCTTAAGGTCCCCCAGCTGAAGGGTGGAGAGACTAATTTGCCCTGACGGTAATTAATTGCGCGTGTACGCCGCACTTGTCACGTTAAATGGGATGAGGGAGTGCGCTCTGTATTATATCTGGCGTGCAGGCAGAGTTGGCTGACTGCTCTCATTAAAGACACCAGGCGTTCAGAGCAGGGGAGATTTGGGATCCTGGGTCGGTATCAGCAGCATTGATTAATGGTCCTCCCCCACCCCTCCGGGTCAAGCTAATGATACAAACACAAGCAGTCATTCACCTGTTCCCATTAGCTCACAGTGCCTCCTGTATTTCTCCTGCCTTGGTGTGTAGCATATGTTTATGTGTGTGTGTGTGTGTGTGTGTGTGTGTGTGTGTGTGTGCGCGCGTCAGGCCCTGATGCAGGCGCACGACAGCGTGGCAGCACAAGCAGCAGACGTGGAGGCCGCAACTGTAGCCCAGTACACAGGGGAGAATGTCAAACTGGTGCGACTGGAGAAGACCCGTGACACTCCGCTGGTGAGACACATGCGCATCGTGCTCATTATACCCCTAGCTGGCATTAGGCAGGGATCCATTATCACAGAGGTCAACAGAGCTGTTTGGTTCGGTAGTTCACAGCCAAAGCCATGCAGAGAAGAGTCTTGCTGCTACTGTAGATTGTTCTGGGTTTCACTTTAGCCAGTAGGTGGCAGACAATATAAAACACAAGGGAGCATATATCCTTGAACAGCTTGTGTTCAAGGCTCTTCTGTACTGCAGGCTTACCTCCGTCGCCGTTAGCGATAGGACATGAGCGACGGGGCCATAACATCCAAATAAACATAACATCCAGACATCTTGCTGTAAATATTTACAGGGACACAGGTGATGTGTGTTCCTACAATCTCTCCATTCAAGGTTACTGTCTGTCTATCTAGCCTCGGTTATCACTTTCACCCGTTAAATGTATAATATTATTAAGTCTGCATCTTGTTTAGCAAGGTCAGCACCTTATTTGCATTCACCTTTATGCACATGGGGGTGGGTGCCGTGTTGTGTGCGACCTCCAGGGGGCGACGGTACGTAACGACGTGGACAGCGTTGTGGTGAGTCGCGTGGTCAAAGGTGGGGCGGCCGAGCGCAGCGGCCTGCTCAGCGAGGGAGACGAGATCCTGGAGATCAACGGAATTCCTGTCCGTGGGAAAAATGTCAACGAGGTCCATGACTTACTGGTGAGGGAGCGGGCTCAATGACTCCCCTAGTGGAGACAAAGTGCTATGCAAGAAGACATACAGTCCCTGTATATAGAAACATAGGGCCGCTTTCACAGACATTAAGACTAGTCCTAGACTAAACGTTTTTCAAGGGAGATTTGTTTTTCTTTTAGTCTAGGACTAGGCATAATCCATGTCTGTGAAAGCTGCCCATAGCATAGAGTCCTAATGATTTAGTTTATTAGTATTTTTAGTATTTACATATTACATTAAGTGCATACTAAGGTACTTATACTATGTGAATTGAAACACTTGAAGCA
>JAODTR010000017.1:894721-917533 GCA_025399935.1 Amblyopsis rosae
CGGAGCAGCCCGTGTACTGCGCTTTATCCGTTTTCCTGGAAGAGAAGGTGTGTGTGTGGGGGGAAGGGGGGGTCAAGAGAACCATGGACACAATCGCTCAACTCAGACAGACGTCACTTCTCTCCATTACCAAGCACTCAGATGCTTAGAGTTCATTGGCCCCAGCGGCACGATCCGTTTAAGTTTGGGCTCGGAAGACGGCAACTCTCGATTTGCCAACCTCCGACCCAGAATCAGCTTGATCGCAAATTGCAACAGTATAGTCTCTACTTTTTAAGGACAGCCAGTTCAAGAAATGACTTGTAATAAGATCAGCTGTTTACAAGCAGTGGCCTTCTCAAATGTTGCTCAAGAGTCCATCGTCAGTATCCATGGCCCTTCACATCTGGTGGTGGTGACAATGGTAATTTAAGTTTGTCACACCAGTTAGGGGTGATTTGTGTGCTGTTCTAGTTGAATGGTTTTTACTGGCAGGGTATGGCTCTTGTTAGCTCACCTTACTTGCATCAATAAAGTTCTGGAAGTTTTGAACTCTGGTGTTGGTCTGCTTATGTGGGGTTTACTCAGATCTAAATATAATTTCTTAAATATTTCATTGTGCATATTAAATACTTATTACCTCAACAAGCCTTAACTTTCAAGCAAAAAAAAACATGTTAACCGCTGTATTTATAATCCCCTCAGGTACATAATGTTAATGCCGTGTCTAAACTGGTTATATCACAACACTCTTGGAAGACTACATATCTAGCGATGAAAGTATGACATAATAGGTTCATGGGGTGAAAGACTCAACCAAACATGTTTGACCTCCAGAACGCCTAGTCTACAATAATCTTTGTGCAAAGTGTACTCTGAACTTGGTTTTGATTAATATGGATGACATGACTGACAGCATGTTGCATGAAGGTCATAATTATATTTATAAACTGATACATTTCTCTACAATTGGTCACGATAGTGTAGAAAAATCAACTTTATTCAGAACAAATGTCCACAATACAAAAAAAGTATTTTCCACAATTTCAAATCAATTAGCTACATTTTCCTATAGTGGTTATGACAGTGGTTTTATAGCTACACAAACCATTGCATTCAGTACACATTTTGAATGGTTACTACTGTAAGTGTGCTATAAAAATGTATCACTGAGCAGAAAATAAAATCAATATAAATACATGCAATTTATGTTGAGAAAATGTCATATCTTTATGGTTATGTACTTAAATACGTACCCTTAACCAATCCTCAATTTCAACAACCTGCATCTTCATCTTCCTTCAGTTTGTAAAACTAATTTGTGCATCAACAGAAACATGAGTGTAAAATTGCCATTAAACCTATGTAATTCTTAGCTGATGGCAAGCAACCCTGCAATCTGACACAGTCCTCAAAATAGCTGCTGGTACACAGCTGAATATAAACATTTTAAGTACAAGTTAAATGACTAGACTCAAATGGCTGAAGAGCTTCTCAAACAATCGAAAAGTCATTTGTATTTTGTACAGTACACGAGCAAACAGACAGACAGCAGCTGTTAACAGAAAGGCATGTTCTGGCAGCTCCAGCCTGAATGACAAGAGAAATGCAGAATCTTCGGGTGCCGTGTTTGCGGCAATAATTGAGTTAGACAATTAGTACAAATATTTTGTTCAGATCTTGAGTGCTTTATTTAACCAGCCCCATCTTTTTGGCCTCTGTCTCATAAATAAGCAACCTCCACATCTTCACAATGAAGACCTCAGCCTCTTCATCGAGAACCTGAACAGGCACAGAAGAGGCAACATTACACCTTTTTAGTGAAAATAACGGTGAAAGGCAAGTCATCAACACTGACTTGTAAAGCAGCAAACCCCCACATTTAATTGTGTTTTTAGCATGTTGTAAAACAACTAAATATCAGACACCTTTCAGAAGAAACTACTAGTTAACAAAGCAGCTAGGCTAGATCTGAATTCACCGTTATATTTTCAATGGCACTCACCATAGCAACATCGTCCAAGATTCCCTGCGGTGTACCGTGAGCCATCACCTGAAGGGAGGGTTATTACAAAAGCATTAGAAGCCCATTCATTTGTCCTCCTGCCTCTCCCAATGAAATGGTCTGTCTGATTGGTTGTCATGCAATCAGTACCTTGGAGCAGACAAAGTCCACCAAGGTCGGCTCTTCCTCGCCGATGTACTCGATGATCTTTTTATTGATCCAGGGGCGAACACGGCGTTCCATTAGTGTCTACAGGAAGAAGGAGAGGAGAAAACAAAAGACGCGGTTTGGTAAGGAAGAGAACAGTCCATTTCTTTAATTGTACAATGGGGATGAACAGCCACACCCCCTCACCGTATCCACCATGGTCCAGTCCAGTGGGTAGGTGAACAGCTCAGGCTTGGCGGTGGGGATCTTCTCAATGAGGCTCTTGACGTGCTTGCGCTTCTCTTCTGTATCAGCGCCCTTGATGCCCGCTAGGCCCTCCCCGTCCGCTCCCAGGCTCTTGTCGTCGTCGTAGTCCAGGGGAACCAGCTTCCTCTTGCGGGGGGCCTCGTCTGCCTCCTCATCGTCCAACTGGTTGAAGACGCTGTCCACGGGCAGCTTCTTCCTCTTGTGTGTGTTGGGCTGGCTGGGGCTGCCCGTCGCACCTACACAGAGCCAGGACACACCAGCAGCTTAACAACACACTGTTTCTATAGGCTTTATGCGCAACCAATGTCCGCATTCTGTAAAACAGTACGCATCGCTTCCAGTTAGGAGCTCTATGGGCTCAAATCTGCATTATCTTATTTAAGATGCCTCCGGGAACTACCAAAAACAAAAGTTATCAATGTCCATAGAATTGTGAACGGTGAATACACAGTTAAACAATTAAAAAAATACTTTGCCAGGTAAAATAAATATAAGCTTTAATCAACATATGATCATACGTCATCTATCCTCTGCTGCGTGTCTGTATTTAACAAACATGCTCACCAGCTTAGACATGTTTTATTTTGGACTAAAAAGCAATAGACAAGACAAGTTATGTTGACTATAAACTGTATAAGATAACTGGGTACTGGAATAGCCGACACGACACTGTTCGTTCGTGGTACAGTATGTAAACAATCCGTAGCAACATAGCCTGCCTGATCAAGCTGTTACTGTACAGGAACGTGTTTGTGATTGCTTGGCTTGTAGCATATCTGTTTTGCTTATTACTTTTAAATACATGTGCATTTCTACGAGTGTCATTTCGTACTGTTATCAGCACGGCGGTTATAACTCGGCCGCACAGAAAGACATTCGTCTATTCTAAATATAACTTTTAAATGGTCGGATGATGATCGGTTAACGAGCATCGGTTATCAGGATCATTTTTCAAAATGAGCACTGATTACATTATGTTACTGTATCTGATTACCCAGATGTGAACATTACACTGTCAGATTGGTTTAAACTAATTTAGTTACCACCTTCCCCCATAAGCGGAAGCAATGAGTGCTGCTTTCCGGTTTGGTCATGTGACGATAGAGCCTATTAGGTATATACTGTAAAATACAAAGACACATTTCTCTAGCAGTCGTGTTACTGTGCAAATGACACTCGGGGGGGGGGGGGGGGGGTTGGTTGGTTGGTGTGGAACCCCCCCAAAGATGTCACATCATGCTTTTGGAGGGAGGGGAGCCGACACCATGTTACCATGGTGAGTGAGCATGGCAACATGCTCTAGGGGAGGACTCACCCAGTTTGAGGCTCAGGCCAATCTTGGGCCTGTGCTCGTCCTGGGGCAGGGCGTCCGGGGGGGAGTTCTCGTGGGGGATGATGATCCCGCATGGTGACTCGTGGCCGGGGGAGTCGCTGGGGGACGCGTTGCCGCTGGCTGAGGACACGGAGGGTGCGGCCGTGATGGGCCGCATGGTGGGCTTCAGGCAGGGTTTGGAGTCGGGGGCGTCCTCCTCATTGTCCCCCACCCCCTCCTCCACCTCCTCCTCTGCTTCGCCCTTGGCCGGGTGGGCGGGGCGTTGGCGGGCGTCTGTCCGCTCGCGCTCCCCCCGCCGCTCGCCCCGCCGCTCTCCTCGGTGGTCCCGGGACCCCTTGCGTCGCTCGGGCGCCGGCTCCGCCACCGGCTCTGGCTCCTGCAGGACTTGGGGCTGCCGCAGACGCTCCTCCTCCTCCTCCTCCATCTGTTCCAATGGGACGCAGCAGACAGCGAGAGAGTTAACGGCCAATCACGAAGCAGCACAGAACAGGCAGGTGCAGCGCTGAGGGCACATCTGATCAGGCACACGGCCACGCTGCAGATGGTCACATGACCTTCACTAGGACAATAGGAAGCACTGCTAGCACACAACACACACACACACACATGCGCATGTACCCTGCGTAGCTCCGCGTCAGGATCCGGGTGTCCCTCGTCTAGCAGCCTCCGTCTAATCTGCTCCAGCTCCTCCTTCTCTCTCTTCCTGTCTCGCTCGTCCGCCTCAATCTCCCTCTCTCGGTCTCTCAGGCGCTTCTGCAGTGCACTGCCCCTAGGGGTCGGACAGAGAATGACAGCCTTCAGGAACAATAGAGCAGGACTGCAATGTTGCACCTGTGTGTGTGTTGGATCTCGGCTGTATTAAACAGCAATAAGACAAACTCAGCACACCATCTACTGGTGGAGCCTGATGTCGTGATGCATCTGACTTTAAGTGCATTTTTCTTCTGCTGTATTCATATTATAGTGTACGGTTTTATAAGTGTACAGTTATGAACTGTAACTATGTATTGTAATTGATAATTGTGTTATTGTTGTATGTCTCCTTGTTGCTTTGTTTGCTGATATGGACCAAAGGGTCTGCAATAAAGTGGAATATTATATATTACATCATGCAGACAAAAAAGGTGCAAATGCAGGGTAGGTCAAAGGTACCATTTTTTCTCTTTAAAAGGTTATACTACCAAACCACTGTTCAACTCTCAACCTAGCTTCCTTACATCAATATAATATCAAGACCTGCCATAAACAGACCTTTTGTGATAGGTGCGCACCTGGCAATTTAGTTTATCCTCCACTGACTTCCATTATTTAACATACTTCTAGTGTGTATATACAAAGTCGTTTGTTTTATATGTCATTTCTTATTTAATACAAAACATACATTAAATATAAATTAAACACTACAACAACAGAAATCTGCTCAATAGACCCATCCCATGTCCTAATACATACGTGTTACTAATACATTAAAAAAATTATACTAATAAATTGTTAGTTTGGTTCAGTTTGTTGGTGTGAATGTTCCTTTCCAAACTTGGGCGCAAACCAGGGACCCTACCGGGGTCCTCCAGAAAGCAGAGGTCTCGGGTACAGTTCACTTGAACTCCAGTGCAGTTTGCTCTGATGTGAACGCTATCTGATCTAAACTAGGAAGTAAACAGTATTAATGACTGTTATGAGTGTTATTTAATGCAAATGACAAATTCAGTTCAGTTGGCCAAGAAATGGGCCAAGATATTCTATAGGCTACAGTTAGGCCTAATTTCCATTAAAAATAAGGGGACACACGACCAGAATAAGATATAACACAAGGCATAAACAGTTAACAAGCATTGAATGCACTGGGCCTGCAGGGGTTCTATCTAAGGAAATGTTTTATTAGTAAGCTTATGCTACAGTAGGCTATGTAGGCCAGCATTGCTATCTGTATAAACACGAGACAGAACAAGTGTCTGCCTTGCTTGCAGTGTTTTTTACCTGACAGTCAAAGCACTCCTTCAGACAATGGAACATCACATTTGAAATGTATACAAACTAAACACTGGCACGGCCCCGCTCAAGTGGCACGGGTCCATGGACCTGAGGGGTTGCAGGCAGCCTTTTTCCAGAGGAAAGCCTTCGTCCTCCTAAATGCAGACTTGGCTCAGCGGAACGGATCCGCTGAGCCATGTTCGCCTGTGTTCGCTCCGTGGTGTGCTAAGGAGCGCTGTCACTGCCTTCCTCCATATATCATTGCCACAAACAAACCCACATTTCTGTGCTTTACCGTGTAACTGGTAACCATTCCATCCATAAGCGGGACAATATGTACACAGTCTATGAGCGGGACACATTTAAATGCTACACTGTCATGTGGGTGATACTAACACTAAATTAACAAATTAATTTAAAAAAAGGGTGACTTTTCTTTTGTGTGGTTGCCTATAGACATTAAGCTGACATGATGTGTCACTGATGTTAACAGACAAAAATGTAATATGAATGTAGACCATCCGAGGGGCAGGGGGGCTAATCCCACTCAAATATAGCATAATATATTACATAGCATAAGCATAATATAGTAGGCATGTTTCAGCCAGTTAAATAGAATCATGAATGTATTAATAGATGTGATGTGAGCAACAAAGTTAAGAATACGACGTTGTAACAGTTGGATCAATTAAATGATTGGGAAAGGGACTATATGGCTGAGCTAATAAAATGTGTAATTTTCAATAATTATTTGTAGTATATTTCTTTTTCTACAAAATGCCTAGGCCTGTATTTCCATGGCAATTTCTGTAAAATAATTTCAAAAACGTGTGTTTTATATAGGCTAGATAATCTTAGGGCATGTGAGAAATAAACCAGTACAAAATGTCACTTGATTAATGCTCACCTATAATATTTAGGATCGTCCCTGTCATCATTGTAGTCCTCAAGGAACTCCTTCAGTCTCCTGCCTTCTTTAACCTGTATGAACATAAAGTATGCCAATTTATTATAATGTCTTTAAGCACACTGGAAAGCCAAGGGGAGCATATGTTAATGACCAGTTGATAAAACATTGATACTTATCCATATTGTGTAAAATGCCAAAACAAACATGACAACACAGTACTCCACTCTCTAGTGAAACACACCAGAGGCTTGTTCGCTTCCAAGAATAATTGTCTCACAGTCATGCAGTCAATTTTTGCATAATTCTTTTAGGAGATTGATTGTCTCTCTTTTGCTTGTGGGTGTTAAAGGGCAAATCTGAACAATTTAGACCAGTTCCACCAAGACCAAAGTCTAATAATAGAAATGTTTTTACGTAATTTACTACATCTAAGGTCCATGCCAAACGTATATGTTTAATTCATTCCTGGAAGGGATACCTGTAGCGTTACCTACAGCAAAATAATTAGCACCATTTTCTAACAATGTTAGCCCAGCATAGACCACCAATGACCCACCATAGAGGAATGTGTTGTATGAGCAGCAGCTTGAATATGCTTTCTGAACAAACTGATGACATTTTTAACTGTCCAACATACATTTGCAATCTACTGTATTGTCAATTACCACGAGGACGGTTCAGAACACGTACCATTTCTCGTCGACGCTCATCCTCCCGTTCTGTCTCCTTGGCATAATCCCTTGCCTTCTTCCTCTCCCTGAGCTCCCAGTTTTTCAGACGCTGCAGTCAAACAGGCTCAGGTCAGCCACACCCGGACACCAACACAGTGTATCCATGCACGTGGTGCTGGCTGAAGGCATGCTTACCAACATGGCTCCCGTAACAGTGCTAGAAAACTGCTTCATATGCCGAAGCTACACGGCTGTAGTTATACTCAAACTTAACTAGACATCCATGTGCAAAACCTGAAATGCTAATCTTGAAGAACTAAATGTCCCATCATCTTATACTTGTAATTACAATCACTTTCTGGTACTTGTCCACCCTTGCACAAACTAGGTTTACTCCTTGTTCCTACCTCCTGATAGGCTGCCTCCTTGTCTCTCAGCTTCCTCTCCAGCTTCCTGCGTTCGTACGCCTCCTCCTCATCCTCCTGATCCCGCTTCTTGTCTTTCTCTCGATCTCGACTCCTTTCCCTGAGCAAAAGCAGCACAACATGATTGTTTGACACGTCTTTTATAAAACAATTCAGAAACAGCATGGTAGAGCCCTGCTTAAATCAGACAGACATGATGTATATGGGTTCAAATGTCAGTTTGAGACAACATCCACTTGCACTTTAGCAAAGAAAAGTGACTTCATGCTGCTTGTGTCCATAGATGCACTGGTGCTACTGTATGTCTATGTTCATACCCTGTGTCTGGAAGCACCTACTCACAGAACTCATTTTACAGATCAACACGTAATCTTAGGCCCTGTGTCCACATAGCGCTTTTTTAAATGGTTCCCAATGAGGATAGGGCGTATGCGGATGCGGGCGTATGCGGAGGGGGAAAGCGCTGCACCCAGTGTCTTTTTTAACAAGTCTCTGCCTTTTTTGTGCAGGCGCTCTGAGCGCTTTGATCTGAATGATCAAAAAGGCACTGGTGTCAACACTGCAGCTTTTTTCAGGCAACCAATCGGGTGGAGCAGCACTCGTCATCACCGTGGTAACCAGGAACACTAGTAGGAAGTCAAGTCGAGAGAAGAAGCTAGTTTTGGGCATGGGGCCATAGAAATTTTAACAGCATGCCTCTGAAATATAAAATGTCCTAGTTGACCCTTTAAAGCTGGTGATTTTGTTAAAAACTAAACTAAAGAACTGTTAGAAATATGGATGGAACGATCCAGTCCCGATGCAGATACAGATACAGTATCGTAACGGTGCCATCCCTAGTTAGAAGAACCAGGTTCTGGGTTTAGCTACACAGTAAACACCCTTACCAAATAAAAAGTATTTTGCACTTTTATTTGAACATTAAGGAAAGTAAATTA
This sequence comes from Amblyopsis rosae, assembly GCA_025399935.1. Lineage (NCBI taxonomy): Eukaryota > Metazoa > Chordata > Actinopteri > Percopsiformes > Amblyopsidae > Amblyopsis > Amblyopsis rosae. The sequence continues at coordinate 903,368 of JAODTR010000017.1, forward strand.
CATGTCTAATCGAGTAAAATGCATTAAGATTAATACAAGACCATTTGCTAATATTTTAATGTTTCAGCAAATAAATAAATCAATTATAGGACATATAATTATAACCTCATTAGACCAAGTACATCTTTGGTAGGACCACATTTAGCACTTTCTAATTAGTTATGGATGGAGTGTGGAAGCATTGTTTGAAGTACGTAATATACTAGTAATAGATGTGGGCTTGCCATCCCTGGTTAGACCCATAGAACTATATGGATAGACCAACAGGTGGCGGCGTGTGCACTTGTACCTGGAGCGACTGCGGTCAGCGCTCCTGTTGAGGCTCCTGTCTCTCTCCCAGTCCCTCTCGCGCACCCTCGCCCTGAGGTCGCGCTCCCTCTCCATCTCTCGCTCCTTCTCCCTCTCGCGCCGCTCTCTCTCACGCTCGCGCTCCTTCTCGCGATCCTTCCTCTCCCGCTCCAAGTCGGCACGCTCCTTCTCCCTCTTGTCCTTCTCCTCCTCCAACTTCTGCGGAGCAAAGCACAGGGAGGCTCAGTGGGCGGGGCCCAGCGCCATGCGTGACCACAGTCCAGGAACACAGTGCTGAGGTGGTTTCCAGACTCTGGTGGCTCCGTATGGTTTCACACCCCATCTCTGTTGACTGTTACAGGCACTATAAGGCCTCAGAACCCCCCCCCCCCCCAACCCATTTCCTTCCGCTGTGGGTGGCACGATTGTTCCCAGTTGGAACAATTGTGCCGCACACACACAACTTAAGGAGTGTCTTCTTAAACCGGGAAGGGCAGAAACACAAAGACCTGTTTTGCATTGAGACGGCTCCGTTATGTACCGCCGTGTGCTGGTTTAGGCTCAGCTAGAGTTACTGGAAACCACTGTAACGGCCACAAACATCTGTCGGGACACTTCAACTTGAGGCATTCATAATGAGAAAAAGGCACTGTGAAAGACTGTGAAAGCTTTCTCTCTCCTTAAGAGTCCTCCTCTTAGTACAAGGAAAACAAAAAACAGGAAAACAAAGGCGTCAGTCTTTTGTTAACTAGTTGTTTGTGACTTACAGGTGTTGAACTACGGATTCAGCCCTTCGCTGGCCCTACAAGCCTTTTAACTTAGGCCTGGGAGGAAAGCAGGTCACATGGTATACAAGGGAAAAGACGTTATGAGGTTCTCTCTAAACATTAACATAGAATTCATAGAACAACCTTTACTTAAACTCACTGGGTACAGTGGTACATTTGCTAAGCAAAATGCATCAGATACATTTCTGCAGGTAAATTTAATTAAAGAAGCTGTCTTACCCATTTGCAGTAGACTTGGCCAGTTATTCACGACTTTTCATTCAAAATGCACACACCACAAATGTTCCATTACATTACACAAAAGGCTTTAAGTATGTGTAAATAAAAAAAAATCCAGATTCATAATCTTAATGAGCGGCTAATACTGAATGCACTACGTGAAGTCAAATACAATAGGTAATATTGGCCCATGTTTCCATTAAAAGGGAATTTAACACAAGCCCTTCTCGTATCAAAACGATTCTGCAACAACTGAATTAGATGAAAATTTGAAAATATTTAATCCTAATTATTAATGTTTAATCGTAACATGCAGTAAATAAACTGGAAACGGATCATCTAATTAGATACTGTTCAAAGTACTAGCCTTGTGTGTATTGTAGCTGGCAGGCTTAAGTGTAATATGAAAAACATGAGAAGAGCTCTTGATAGAAAAAATGACATATCCTTTAAGGTGTCTGCACTAAATACATTGTTACTAAATATGATTAAAGTAACATATCCTACAGTAACTACATTTGCCTTACTTACCTCTCTACTGTTTACTCTTGTTACATTCTGAACACATAGTTCATTTTAATTGTTCTAAATTTCTACACTAACTGTTTTATCTTGTTACAGATCACTGTGCATTCCTATGATGGATTGGATTGGGTCTGGGGAATGTAGAGACAGTACACACACACACACACACACACAGAGAGCACATACCTTGCTAATTCTTCAGATTGGCATGCTGCTGTGGAGAGGGCACCCCCCACACTAGTAGAATATAGACTACAGCCAAGTCACTGCAGTGGTTATTGACAAGAGTCTCAGTGCTTTAACATCCACACCATTAAGACAGACCATCGTCGTTTTACAGAGGACTCGCACAGGTTCACTGGTCCCTTTTGTTTACACGGCACAAACGATGTCACAGTTTATTCAAAACGAAAATACACTTTTGGAGGGCATCTTTAGATACGCTGTGAGAGCCCCAACAAACACCAAAAGAGCCTGTGCAGTTGCCCCTATACAAGTCCTCCATAGGGGGGCGCCCAGTATATGTACATAGTAAATAAAAGCTGATACTTACATCCTATCGTGGTAAGTTTTTCCAAAGCTCTGAGATTCATCTTGCTTTAGTCACCATATGATCACTATCATAATGGTGGGGTTTAATGAATAGATTAGCTTTTAGGTAACTTTACATTGTCTCCATGCATTTTTGTGTGAAGAATGAGTAATGGATCTATAATGGTCACACCTACATACTTTCAGTATGGTGTCAATTTAGGGCTGAGAAGGGTTACAGAAAGACTAACAACTGGCCTATTTGTAGTGTGACAACATAGAGTAAAAACACTGAAAACTATGTGGAGGGAGGGAGGGAAGGAACTCAAATGTACAGTGTCGGAAACTGCCGTGGACCTGCAATGTATTCCAAGTAACCAATTTGTGGTGTACATGGTGCAGCTTATCGGGGGAGGGGGGGGGTCCTTTATGTGTCAACTACCACTACATGTAGAGGAAATACAGGCGTGAAACTATGTGAGCAGCTTCTGTCCAAAACCTGTAATGTCAATTAGTAGAGATCAAATGAGCTACTGTACCTTGTGGGTGTCGCGGAATTTACTAATTTCTCTTGAAATCAGGTCTCTCTTGTCCTCCTCCATGTCAATGGCATTTATGTCTTCCTGCACAGGGCACAAGCAATAGTGAATTCCTCTTCAAAATAAGAGCTTAAGTATATATACATTGGCCAAGTGCCTTGAAAGGATGCTGCTAGTTGCTCAAAAAACCAGTGCGTACCTCCTCCTTTTTCTCCTTCTTCCGCTTGCGTCGGTGGGCGTCTTCGTCCTGCGCGGCGGCGCTGAGCTCGTTGGCGTGGTCCCGCATCAGAATGTCGATGGTGCCCTGAACAGCCTGGTCCTTCTTTTTCGTATCCTCATCCAGCTCATCCTCCTCCTCTGCTCCCTCGACAGCATTCTCCTTTAATGCCACCATCAGGGACATTTTTACATATATATCATGCACAATAGGAACACATTTAGGCTTACTGCAATATTTTTCCATGGAGTAATCCATGGAGACTCCTGTCCACCCGCAAACACAGCTACCTACCCCGTTGGGAGTGTCCTTCTTGGCCTTCCACTCCTCCAGCTGAGCTTTGGTCTTGGCATCCACCTTCACAAGCAGATTCTTGTCTCCGATTTGTAGGTCATGAAGCAGCCGTAAGGCTCGCAGTGTAGACTCTGGCTCCTTATACTCACAAAAGCCAAAGGCTATAAAGAAGATTAATAGGGAAATTGGGTTACTTTGCAGTTTCAATTAGGTGGAAAGGCACAATAATGGGCAGACCCTTCCATGCACTTAGATGTGCATGGAAGAGGTGACCAATAGAGGTGATTTTCTGATATATTCTATATAGTTTTGTATAGTCTAGTTTGAAAAATTGAATTGCAGAGGAACTACATTTGTAAAAGTGTTATAGAACATCTAGCTACTATCAAAGTAGTACATTTACCAAAAACATGAAAATAAAAGTGCTTTGCCATGTGTGAATGTTGTACTACCTTGAAGCTTGCCTGAGGCTCCTTGGACTCTCTTCCAGCTGAGAACAATTCCACATTTCTAAATGATGGAACACAGAATATTTGGTTCCTAACATATTCACTCCAGTCAATTATATTGCAACAGATCTCAGTCTGCCATGTGAGCTGCTGAGAACCAACCCCTTCTCTCCCCACCATCTCCTCCATGTGCCCACCAATTAGCTTGTCATGGCTGACTGTAAGTCACTCCCTGGCATTCAGGGCAGTGTACAATTGAATGTACATTCAATCAACCAAAACAGCAGTGGGAAGAACATCCAGTTTCAAAACAGGGAGGATTTGGGTTGTTAGTTAGAGACCATTGACATGGATATTAACAATAAAGAAAGGATTGTGCTTTGCTGCGGTAGGAGATTGGTGAACTCATACATTGTAGTGTTACAGCAATTCAGTCAGATGCACAAGATGATGTTACATACAGCCAGCCACCTCTGTAGGTGCTGTACAGCACAGAAGCTGCCGTTGTCAGCACATATACATACATACATATATATATATATTCATTCATTTAATATTTGACACAGCATGAATTAAGCTGTTTATGTTTGCTAATGGTATGAAAATATGAGTATGATGATGAAGACGACAAATACAGAACATTTAAGACAGGGCTATTCAACTCCGGTCCTGGGTGCGGCCCTCCAAGACCGGAGTCGAATAGCCCTGATTTAAGATCTGTGAATATGTGTCATTTCATTCTTTTTATGTAGTTTGATAAATATAGCCTACGTGATATTTATTTATTTTACACGTAGGCTATATTTATCAAACTACATAAAATGTATGAAATATCCACAACAGATCACTAATAACACAACACTGTTTTCATCACTATCAACTTAGTGTTATTAAGGCATAACACAAATGTCAATGACCCTCACCGCCAGCAGTTGTCTGACAAGCATATCTGAGGCCTTCTCAGATATGTTCCCCACAAACACAGTGGTGGTGGGGCCACTGTTCTCTTCATTCTCATTGGCTCGTACAGGGAGAGACTCTTTCCTAGGGACTGCAGGTTTACTGATCACAGGCACAGAAGTCGGCAATAATACTGGGGTGGGTGTCATAATGCCCATGTGAACTGGAATCATAGGAGTTCCTGCAAGATTATACATTACCATTAATTGAAACAAACGAAACATGCTTATTCTACATTTGTTTGGTGTACTGCCAATACAGACCTGAAGGAAAACCAGGATATTGATGTGGGGGCATCCCTGGAGGAGGCAATAGTGGCCGGTTTAAATGCGGGGGAAAGGACATCTTCTGTTCTGTATGTACCGTACAATTGGACCAACCTGAAATGAAATGTCAACACTCAATGCAACATTATAACTATTAAGAAGAACTTAGTTATATTGCACAGAACAAGTCGGTTTTATTACACCACTGTGCCTTAATAATCACTAGCACTAAATGCTTGTATGAACTATGAACATGTATCTAGTTATACGTTAGGTGAGCTAGCTAGTTAGCTAATCTGGCGATTGTCACGTTGATATATCACGTTTCATTTTGAGTGTTGTGGTAATGGAATGTGATCCAGTGTAGTCGCCTCGTTCCACCGCTCTAAATACTTTAACAAAAACAAAGTAAATGACGGCTAACCGAAAATGGCTAAAAGGTCCAAAGCTGTGCTTCCGTAGAGAGTGGAGCTAAGCTACAGCTAACATGCCCTTATCCAGTTATATGATTTAATTAAAAAAGCAAACGAATATTGCTATCTGTACATTCTGATAAGTGTTTAAGATGTAGTACATACCCTAAATCAGTTGGAGTGTATGTTAAAAGACCGCTATCACTTGGTTATCTATTATGCAGCACTTTATTCAGGGGCCTTCAAAGACAGACTGATGACACGGACAGAACGTTCTCTGGCTGGGGATCGGAGTGCGCTCGTTTTATGTACCGGGGTTGCCCTTTAAAACATACATTCATTCTTAACCTTTATACAGTCTATGGTCTAAAGATTTATTATAGGCCTACTATTATCCTTACTAGGCTACTACTACTTATTAATATTAATGTAGACCTACTAATAGATTACTACTACTACTACTACTAATAATAATAATAATAATAATAATAATAAAATAATAAGTCTCTCAAATACATTAATGATTGATTAATACTTTTTCGAATTATCTTTTAAGATGTTATAGGAAATATATTGTTCATGACCAAGGTACTTGCGGTATCTATGTTATTGTTATTTGTCTCTGCAGCTGCCTATTTCTAAAATGGCAATGGTGTATTTTGTAGAATGTAAAACCTTAGCCTACACCTATTATGTATATCTAATTTAATATTATGTAAAAAGTCGAGTATATAATTGCTTTCTGGGATTGTTACCATGTTAGCAAGATGCTTGCGGTATCTTTGTTATTGTTATTTGTCTCTGCAGCTGCCTATTTCTAAAATATCAATGGTGTATTTTGTAGAATGTCAAACCTTAGCCTACACCTATCATGTGTATCCAATTTAATAATATGTAAAAAGTCGAGTATATATGCTTTCTGGAATTGTTACCATAGTATTTCTTGTTGTCGGCACAAGGTGTGACAGCTGCGCAGCGAATCCTGCATTTGACAAGTCAGTGACGTCAGATTTAGGCGGTTTTTTTACGTGGAAAGTGCTGGAACAAACGAAGCGCACCCATTTGGCTGAAGATATTCATCCATGAGACTAAACAGATCCGCATGATTTGTACCAATTTTAGAATTATTTAAACCTATAATACATTTTTGTTCTATCATATTTGTTTATTTCAGCATGATTTATCTTTATTAATATTATCACATGTAATAATTTTGCTTGAATTATGAAATGTCACAGAATGCATTGCACTATATTATACATGATAGTAGGCAAGGCCAGGCCTAGATGGAAAAAGTAGCAATAGTCTATCATGTTATAAGCATTTGTAAATATAAGTATTTGTAAAAAAAACTAGGCTACTTCATGACTTTGCTAGAGCAACATATAGGAGGCGAGTACACTGATAGCAAATATATCACATCGTACGGTAGCTTATACGTTAATATGATAATGCAGATGTTCCTTTCTGTCTAATAAAGCTACCCCGTTTTAAATGATGTGCCATTACAACACACGTTTGAGAGAGAGCATTTGAAAGTCACTGCGATAGCATCCTTAAAACTGTATACACATATTAGCTATTTACAATCTTTAATAATCGTGTACTATACAATTAAGTGTAATTTTATGTCACGCATTAGCCACATATTTGTTTTCCAAGTGCAGCTAGCCTATGTCAAGATGAAGCTCAAATGTCTCGTTCAATACATCAATGGTCTCAACTGTACAGTTTCCCGCGGATGGATACGCCCGCACTCACAAAGCGCATGGCTATAAAGATATCGGACTTTTAAAACCGAGTCCCTTTCAGTTTTCCTGCGTCAGAGAGCAGCAGGGATTTTACATTGGTAGCATTTTATTCAGGAAAAGTCACCGGAACGCACAAGGTATGTACGGTGTTTACCCAATAAACATTTAATAACTACAATATTAAGATATCGTAATTAGATGCATGATCTTGATATGCTGTGCTTCAGGACTCACGAGTCACGACAACGCTGTAGCGTTAGCATTGGTATTCCATTAGGTTTTCTAGTACCGTACAATGTTTGTCCGTGAGCATATATTCGCATATGTTGTGTATATTATCATTACCGGTACCGTAAGATTACCGTATTTGTCGCAGTTATAAAAAAAACCGTTGGGCTGGCGTTGGCGTTACCGTAGGTTACTCGCAATGCGGTAGCCTACGGTAAGGTACGGTACCGTACTCAAGGCCTATACTGTATCGTACAATTAAGATGATGCAATGATAAACGTACCGTTCAGCAATACATACATGACACATTAAACTATGCTAAATCCAAATTAAACTCCGCTTTCCACGCGAAGGCCGAGTGGGTCAGTTTGACCCCCGTATTACTCTACTACAAAACCGGCACGGTACACTCGATGCAACCATTTTATTCGCCATCCGTACTCCCACTAATACTTGACTACCCAAGTATGTGTAAAGTTTTTGGTTACATGTAGAAAATGAAACCACTCCTCAGTATTGATTAACTAAAATGCATGTGAGAACGTAGTGTACGGTAATTAATGGAGTACGGTATGATTCTTTCGTTTCTAATCTACAAACGACAAAGTATATTTGTTGATAGGCTACTCTTACCCTCAGTATTCCCCATTGATAATTGCCACTGCTGTATACGTAAATGGCATGATTATAACGTACATTTAATCACAAAGGGGAACTAGTGAATTCGTTTAGAGATGGTCTAGCACGTGCTTGTTCATTGTCTGCCAGGCGACGCCATGTTGGTTTGCAGCTGCTTACTTCCGCCTGTAAGTGGTCCATCTGACTGAAATCGAATAGCTCTTACTCTACCCCAGACGTGTATGGCTCGAATATCCTGTTTTAACGCATCTATGCCAGCCATTTTATTACTCTGCATTGCACCACGATATACGGTGCTGTAGTTACAATTTTGTTATTTGTTCGTTTCTACAGATGCCTGAAGAAATGCGCCAAGAGGAGGAGGAGGCTGAGACCTTTGCTTTCCAGGCAGAGATTGCTCAGCTTATGTCTCTGATTATTAACACCTTCTATTCCAACAAAGAGATCTTCCTCAGGGAGTTGATATCTAATGCCTCTGATGTATGTTAACTGTTTGGCTATGTCCAATCTCAATGTAACCTTTTGTTGAACATATATTTTTATCTTGCTACAGTGTGTGTATATGTTTCAAGATATATTAATAAAATAATACAACTTTTCATTTAAAAATGAAAGGGAACAGGCTTCATATTTACTGAAATATGTTGTTTAGGCTTTGGACAAAATCCGCTATGAAAGTCTAACGGATCCAACCAAGCTGGACAATGGCAAGGAACTTAAGATTGACATCGTCCCCAATGTAGCTGAGCGCACCTTGACCCTGACTGACACTGGAATTGGAATGACCAAAGCTGACCTGATCAACAACTTGGGTACCATTGCAAAGTCTGGCACGAAAGCCTTTATGGAGGCCCTGCAGGTACCACAAAGCAGTTTAACACAATTCTTATTGTTGCAGCGTTGCTGTATAATTGATGAGACATTATCTAATTTGTCAGCGTGGTCTTCTCTAAATGTGAAATGTGTGCTTGACTGATCTGTGACTAAGGCTGGAGCTGACATATCCATGATTGGACAATTTGGCGTGGGTTTCTACTCTGCCTACCTGGTAGCTGAGCGAGTGGTGGTAATTACCAAACACAATGATGATGAGCAGTACCAATGGGAGTCTTCTGCTGGAGGCTCTTTCACTGTAAAAGTTGACACTGGTAAGTTCTTGTAATGAGTTGTATTCTGATTTCCTCAATTCATTGAATAACCTGGCACTGTAGACTAGCAGAGTTTAGACCACCTCAAATAGTTGCACAGCCACCATATTATATTTATTTGCGGTCTTTGGTTATATAAAGCAACATTTGTTCAAAGCTTAGATTTGCTTTTCAGGGGAGCCTATTGGCCGTGGAACTAAGGTCATCCTGCACTTGAAGGATGACCAGACGGAGTACATCGAGGAGAAGAGGGTCAAGGAGGTTGTGAAGAAGCACTCCCAGTTCATTGGCTACCCAATCACCCTCTTTGTAAGTAATCAATGAAATTAGCTTACCTAGAGCAGCTGCTGTGTTGGTGAAGCATCAGAGTGTAATCATTGGTTCTGCCAATGCATAGGTGGAGAAGGAGCGTGACAAGGAGATCAGTGATGATGAGGCAGAGGAGGAGAAGGCTGAGAAGGAGGAGAAAGAAGAGGGTGAAGACAAGCCGAAGATTGAAGATGTGGGCTCGGACGATGAGGAGGACTCTAAAGACAAGGACAAGAAGAAGAAAAAGAAGATTAAGGAGAAGTACATTGACCAGGAGGAGCTAAACAAGACCAAGCCCATCTGGACAAGGAACCCTGATGACATCACCAACGAAGAGTATGGAGAGTTCTACAAGAGTCTGACTAATGACTGGGAGGACCATCTGGCTGTCAAGGTAACATACATACTTGGTTAAAAATGAATTGGTCCATCTTCTTAGTAGGCACTCTACGTATGATGGACATTACACAGTGGCACTACATATACATGTTTAAATAACGGACTGTATTTGCTATAGATCTGTTAATCCAAATTTAACCCTATCTACAGCACTTCTCAGTGGAGGGACAACTAGAGTTCCGTGCTCTGCTGTTCATCCCTCGTCGTGCACCTTTTGACCTGTTTGAGAACAAGAAAAAGAAAAACAACATTAAATTGTATGTGAGGAGAGTTTTCATCATGGACAGCTGTGAAGAGCTTATCCCAGAATACCTGAGTAAGTCAACTTACTCGTATCAAAGCTCATCTCTTATCTGGTAACATTTCAGCATATGTTCTTTATCTGAATTGGTCAGCAGAGGCATTTGAGCATTACAAATGTGAATGAATACAGATCTGTGTAGCTACTAATGCACTAAATATGTTCTGTTTGAGGTTTTATTTGGTCTTTGTTCTCATGCAGACTTTGTTAGAGGTGTGGTAGACTCTGAGGACCTACCCCTCAACATATCCAGAGAAATGCTTCAGCAGAGCAAAATCCTAAAGGTCATTCGTAAGAACATTGTCAAGAAGTGTCTGGAGCTCTTTGCTGAACTAGCAGAGGACAAGGAGAACTACAAGAAGTTCTATGATGGCTTCTCTAAGAATTTGAAGGTAACTGTAAATCTCATACAGGGATTGTTTGAAGGGTTGGGTGGGGGGGTGGGGGGGGGCTCCTTTTATTCTGCTCTCCCTGGCCTCCAGCTCACCACATTCTAAAGGCATCGCATCTAGTTGTAAAGTGCCCTTTCCAACTTAATGACATTTTTTCATAATTAAGGAAATTGGGTTGTCAGTAGGGTGGGGGTCATTTATGCTGTCATGGTTATAGTACCTGGTGAATCTGGCCTGCTGCTGTTATACATTTAATATGGAAAATGTTTATTGTCATTCCTCCATCCATGGCTCATTTTAATTTGAAATATCTTTGATCCTTTGAGATGGTGTGCAAAACCAGTTTTGCTTCAGGGGCAGACTTCCTGCAGTGGGAATGCAGTAGACTGAATGTGTTCCTACATAATGTTAGCTTTCCCCAATACATTTTGATCTTTCTTTCCTCCCCACCTTTGCATTATTTGCAGCATATGTGGAATCCCTAGTTAATATAAATGGGTAGCCCATAATCTTCCTGTTCAACTGATGTCTGTAGTATATGCATGGAAGAACATGCCCGTGCAATTAAAATAACTTGTGCATGCCATTTATCGCTTAACCTGGATGCATCCTAAATATCAAACTCCTCGTAAATGACATTAAACTAGAATTCTAATTGCTTGCTTCCATAGCTGGGCATCCATGAGGACTCCCAGAACCGCAAGAAGCTGTCTGAGCTGCTTCGCTACCACAGCTCCCAGTCTGGTGACGAGATGACCTCCCTGACAGAGTACCTCACCCGCATGAAGGAGAACCAGAAGTCTATTTACTACATAACTGGTTGGTCCTGCATTATTTTTTATCAATTTGACAGTAATGCAAATTAGTTTATTGGCCCATATTTCTTGAATTGCATTTATATTATGAAGTAGTTGGTATGCAGAGGTTGATCCAAACTCTTGGAATACAAAGCATTATGTTTGAAGTAATAGGGTTTACACAATCAAACACTAAGTGGCGCTGTGACTAGAATGCGTTTTTCTTTATCTTTGCTTAGGTGAGAGCAAGGATCAGGTGGCCAACTCTGCCTTTGTGGAGCGTGTGCGAAAGCGTGGCTTTGAGGTCCTCTACATGACTGAGCCCATCGACGAGTATTGTGTCCAGCAGTTGAAGGAGTTTGATGGCAAGAGCTTGGTCTCTGTCACAAAGGAGGGCCTGGAGCTCCCAGAAGATGAGGAGGAGAAGAAAAAGATGGAGGAGGACAAGGCTAAGTTTGAGAACCTCTGCAAGCTCATGAAGGAGATTCTTGACAAGAAAGTAGAGAAGGTCAGTGGTCAGAGCACCATGTGACTATGAGAACTGTTTGCTTGGTGTACGCCCTGAGAATTATATTCAGTCTGTTTTGTAGTTTATTCATTGTAGTCTACTGGTTTATTTGGCAACAGGTGGCCTAATTCTTCCTAAGTGTATTTCTGGTGAGTTGGTGTGGCCCTCAAGGCGATGTGTGGGTGTGCCCTGACTTGCCATGGATTGTGAATGTTAAATGTGGTTTCTGGTGATCTTGGGCACAGAGACTACATAACTAATTTGTGGCCAACTGCAATGGATAATTGCACACTTGGCTGGTTGGCCCTATAAACCACTTCTCTCACCCAATAGAGAATTTGGTTACATGTCTTTTGTAGTGGAACCATTGAAATGCCAGAATAACGTCTTTATTATCAGCATGTGCCTGGTTAGTTGTAAAGTTGTTGCTAACTTTAAATTGACAGGACTGACTGCATGTCTGAACAGGCTTGACTAATGGTTAAAGATCCAAATGGGTTGTCCCCTGCATGTAATGCCTCGTTGTGTTCACCTCCCAGGTGACAGTGTCCAACAGACTGGTGTCGTCGCCCTGCTGCATTGTAACCAGCACCTACGGCTGGACGGCCAACATGGAGAGGATCATGAAAGCCCAGGCTCTCAGGGACAACTCCACCATGGGCTACATGATGGCCAAGAAGCACCTGGAGATCAACCCTGACCACCCTATTGTGGAGACTCTCAGGCAGAAGGCTGACGTTGATAAGAATGACAAGGCCGTGAAAGACCTGGTCATCCTGCTGTTTGAAACAGCCCTGCTGTCTTCTGGCTTCTCCCTGGATGACCCACAGACCCATTCCAACCGTATCTACAGGATGATCAAACTTGGACTGGGTAAGCTTATTCACTGGTCCAATATTATTTTATTTTTTTAAAGTCAATGTAACATGAGAAGGGTAATGCTTTATAAAAGTATCTCCCTGCATTTCTTATCTTACTGATCTGTGCTGAAAACATTCTGGTATTTAAACATAGCCCTGGCAAGTTCATGTGAAACTGACTAAGTTGTGTTGGTTTAACTGCCCTGTTCCTGTCCAGGTATTGATGATGACGAGGTTCCCACAGAGGAGCCTGCTGCTGCCGCTGCCCCAGATGTCCTCCCTCCACTAGAGGGTGATGATGATGCTTCACGCATGGAGGAAGTGGATTAAAGCCTACATTCTAACCATTAGCCTCACTTTTCAATTGTAAATCTGTAACTGGGGGGAAAACCTGGTCATGTAATTGGTTTCAAATGTATAATTCATGTTGTTCAGTGGACCGGTGTTGCTCTAATTTTGGAGCCATAATCTAAGATTTAGAAAGCGGTTTTGATTTTTGCTGTACATGGTTCAAAATTAATGGTGACCAACTCATTTTGTTAGAGTACCCTGTTGCACTGAGTTTAAATGTTGGCCTGGTAGAAGCGCGCACACACAGGGGAATGGGACATTCCATTGTAAGACTTATCTGGATGAGGTTTGGGTAGATTCTGCTCGTGTGCAACAATGCACGCTGCATGAAGAGTGGACTGCAAGATTTCTTTGCCCGAGTTAAGGCTTGTCTGTAACTAGTCTTTTTGTTTTGCAAAAAATAAAAAGATGCAATACCTGAAGATATACCTGTCTGATTTGTCCTGAATGTTAGTTTTCTGAAGTAGCCTGAATTTGTTGATCTGAATCGAAACCACTTTAAGGCTGGGATTAAGGAGGGTGTATTAAAAATGTAAAACTTGAGTCCGTACTCCTTGAACAGAAATATGCTACATTAGCAAAAATATGTCCACTGGCTTGCATCAGTTTATTAGCCTAACAAATGTATAGTATGCTATTGTAAGCTAAGGCACTTCATATAACATTCAACACAACTTTCATTTCGCTATTTTACCATTCTGTGGGCTGAAAGAACAAGTTGCCAACAGTTTGTATCAACAGCCGTAGTACTACACTTTACTCCACAAGTTTCGCCGCTGCGGAGGACCGCGGAGCGATACTATTAGATTTGAGCTCTAAATTATCAATACTGCCTTTAACAGGCACCTATCTATGATTCCTAGCTGACCACTAGATGGTGACATTGAGAATGAAGTCACTAGAAGATGGATTTACCCTATGGAAGTCCATAGAGGACTAAATTCAAATGAAAATGCAATCCCAAATAGCATTTTAATTGTCAAACAATTCCAC
>JAODTR010000017.1:927741-959361 GCA_025399935.1 Amblyopsis rosae
GTGTGCGTGTGCGTGTGCGTGTGCGTGTGTGTGAAGCTAGTGTTGTGAGGCAAGCTAGATGGTGCATGCATCAGCTGGTTCCATTCTAGACACACTCTACTAGACCATGGCACAGTCTTCTCTTCTCTTCCCTCCTGTGTGTACTCTCTGACGGAGCAGCTCCCTCTGAACTCGGCAGTGCATCTGTCTCTGTCTGAGTACAGGGGCACATGCAGTGTTACTGCCTGCCTTTGTCATCTCCCACCCTGGACATGATCCTCCGAAGCAGACCAGCTTGTGTTGCTACCAGAAAAGAATCCAATGGTCAATTCTTATTTTCAGGCACCCATGGTAATCCTATTGGTACATACCATGCCATAGCTATGTACTGTATTCAGGCCCTAACCCTGAAGCTTGACTTCTAAAACCATTATTTGAATATAGGCATTGTTTTGATATTATGTGTTGCCCACCAGAAGATATCAGATTGAGATAACAACAATGAATAACCATGTGTCCTTAATCATGTGTACATTATACTAGTCATGTTTGTGCATACATTTTCAATAATATGCTGTTACTGTAATGTAATTGATAGATACAATGCTGTGAAATTAAATATGACACTGAGAGATTACTGGGATCTTTCAATCTAACATATTAAATCAAACTAATATGATTATGCATTTCACTTCAAAATATAGTGATAGATTATTAATATTGCTACTGGCTTAGAATTGTCCATTGGAATTGAAGTGGGATCAAACAGTAATGATGATATTAAAAGTAATATTTTGGCATAATTGTTGTAGTAAGGTTCCTATATTACATGCATTAAAATGCTGCCATATAGCTATATAATTTAGAATTGGTATTTAACCTACACATACTAATTGTTGTTGCCTTGATATAATTATATAAATGTGATTGTACGGTACTACATTCTGTAGGTTACAGTTAACAGAGTGCATGGGTGTCTCTTTAATATCTTTTTAATTTTAATGAATTTGTTGCTAACTGGCAGCTGAGTTTATTAAATTGAATCTCAAGCACATTTACTGTAAATTAAAAGGCTTCTAATTAACAGCGAAAACCAGATGCCTTTGAGTTGAAGTGGTTATTTCTAAGCAGACTCTGAGCCATTGGGTTGTGAAAATTAGAGAGACACTTGGTGTTTTGCTTTGTGAGTTAGTCAGAGATAACAACAGACGGTCACACTTACAGATCTCGTCAGCACAGTGTGCTGCTTTTGGAGACATTCTGCTATTCTCACTCTGTGAAAAGGGACTATTTATCTGTCGAATGATTTAAAATAACATTTTTATAGTGCTGGTTTAGTAAAAAAATAGGGGAATTGTTTTGATTGACTGATTTATTTTTGTGTGTTGCTAGCTAAACAGTCATCAGCCTACCGTTGCTTACATTTTAAATAGAATTCTGTATGAATTCCTAATATGTGAATTGTTTTTACACTTGGACAGTTCATTATTTAGTGCAATTTCATATTTTAAAGTTAGCAGAGCCATGTACAAGATATGAGTCATGCCAATGGAAGATTGAAATTCTCAGCAGTCGCATAGTTCATGTAGACGCAAAACAGTTCTAGGAATTGCTTGGTGGGCAATTTGAACCGATAAATACATAACTGCAATTTGTTGTAGTTAGTAGTCAATAAATGCATACATGTACATTTACAATATCATTTCTAGGGTACTTCTAATATTTGTGGCTAACGTCCAGGAACAGTTTTGAGGTTCCACGATATGCCACTGCTGTGAAAAGAAAACCATTGGAGTTGATGCGAGTTTCTTCTACATGGCTTTGATTGTAATGTCTGGTTTAACAAAAGGAATTCACATTTAATTGTTATTTACTATGTAATCATTATAATGATTAGCCGCTAAAATATCAGTTGGGCTGTTTAATGATCATAATACTGTTTATACATTATAGTTGACTTAGCCAGCAGGGGAATCCCATCTCCCTGGTAATGCTAGGGAAATTCACAGGCCATACAAAGAGCTCATGTCAACCTTTGTAATGGTAACAATACAGCAACTAAAACTATCTAGTCTCAAACCCCCTCGGCTAGACCTGAAGATAAACTATCATTAAGTGAGCAGGTGCATAGTGGCCCTGCACATTTATTTTAATTAGCTGAATATAACTGACATCTGAGTTACAATACGGTACAGGATTATTTGCAGATGTATTTTTGGAAGTTGAATATGGAGATCATTTTAGGAGGATGGGAATGAAGAAGTTTAATGAGGACTATTTCATGGAAAGGGTAGAATGGATTATCCCCGGGCAATTTTATACTTTTTTGGTACAGCGAACAGGACTATTTTATTTGGTGATGTACACCGAGGATCTTACAAGAAAAATGTCATTTGTTTTATGTCTTAATCAGTCTGCTTTGAAAACCCCAGTTGTCTTATAATAATTGGTGGGTGTCTACAGCAGCGTTACAGAAAATATTTCAGCACAGATGGCCCCCAGGGAATTGAACCTCTAACCCCGTCAGTGTTAATCCAATGCTTTGCCCTTGCCACTGAGACATTTTAGATCTAGAAATAAGAAATAGAAAGAGGGGAAAGGAATGGAGAAATGTGTATTTATCATAGATCTCGTTACGCATGTCTAGCAAACAAAGGACGCTGTGTTGTGTTTGCACAGAGCTCAAATCCTCCCTTTGTGGCCATGTGTTCGCAGGAGGCCTTAGTTGCTTCAGGCAGAGCCACGAAAACCTGTGCGACCACTCCCTGCACCTCCGTGAGGGCTTGGACGCAGGCACAGCTGCCAGCCTGACGGGGGCACTACCTCATTCCATCCCCTCCACCCCGGATATCGAGAACGCAGAGCTGACACCCATTCTGCCCTTCCTGTACCTGGGGAACGAACAGGACGCTCAGGACGCCCGCATGCTGCAGCGGCTGAACATCGGCTACATCCTCAACGTCACCACCCACCTCCCTCTCTACCACTACGACACCGGGCTCTTCAGCTACAAGCGGCTTCCCGCCACAGACAGCAACAAGCAGAACCTCCGGCAGTACTTTGAGGAGGCATTTGAATTCATCGGTATGAACTGGGTCCTGCCCCCTAAGTGGTGCATTACCATCTTATGCTGCACCATATGTATATATATATGTATTTGTAGCGGGGCGGTAAGGAAAAGGGGAGTTAAGGGAAAGGGGTGTTTAGAGAAGGTGGTGTTAAGGGAAGGTGGTGGTGAGGGAAGGTGGTTGTAAAGGAAGGTGGTGTTAAGGGAAGGTGGTGTTATGGGAAGGTGGTGGTAAGGGAAGGTGGTGGTAAGGGAAAGGGGTGGTAAGGGAAGGTGGTGTTATGGGAAGGTGGTGGTAAGGGAAGGTGGTGTTAAGGGACGGTGGTGGTAAGGGAAGGTGGTGTTAAGGGAAGGTGGTGGTAAGGGAAAGGGGTGGTAAGGGAAGGTGGTGTTATGGGAAGGTGGTGGTAAGGGAAGGTGGTGTTAAGGGACGGTGGTAGTAAGGGAAGGTGGTGTTAAGGGAAGGTGGTGGTAGGGGAAGGGTCAGTAAGGGAACATGAGAAGGAAGGGAGAGGTAAGGGAAAATGATGGCAGGTCAACTTTCAAATGATAAATTGCACTTTTTCCACATGGCTGAAGCACAAGTTTGAGCGCTGCTGAGTTATATGGAAATAGCTGTGAATTGATCACTGCTAGAGTGGTAGAGTAGATTGAAATGATTTATAAGACAGTTTAAACACACTCACACAAGCCTTGCTGGGTGGGTGGGTGTCAGGAATCACTTAGCAGTCTTTAGATATTAGATTCATTATGGAAAGTATATTCTGTCATGATGGTAATTTCTAATGACTTTGTTGCATTGTTGCTTGTGCGTTGTTGTGTGTACAGTAGTGTACACCGCTTTAGAAGTGTCGAAAACATAATGTTGAATATTGGTGGAAACGTCATTGCCTGCTCATCCCTTACTGCACATCCCTACTGTAACTCCAGCGCTCAAAACTCTATTCTCTCCCCCCCTCCCCATGCATATCACTTACGCTCAATAAGCAGATGGGTGGTGGTGGTTAAAATGTCCCTTTAACATTCGCTTGTCGTTCCTTCTCTGCAGAGGAAGCACATCAGGCGGGAATGGGCCTTTTGATCCACTGCCAGGCAGGCGTGTCGCGCTCGGCCACCATCGTCATCGCGTACCTGATGAAGCACACCTGGATGACCATGACAGACGCCTACAAGTACGTGAAAGCCAGGAGGCCCATCATCTCGCCCAACCTCAACTTCATGGGACAGCTCCTGGAGTTCGAGGAGGACCTCAACAACGGCGTCACGCCGCGCATTCTTACGCCAAAGCTCATCGGAGTGGAGACGCTCGTCTAGATAAGCCCCGCTCACCACACGTGTGCTTACACAGCTCACTGTTTTTTATTTTATTTTATATAAGTGGGGGCGATTCTACTGGCAGATTTTTGAATCTCTCGCTCATTTGGGACTCTCTTCTTTGTGCCAAATTCCTGGGTCAGTGGCGATCAGAAATGCCAAAAATGCCTGCTGTTTGGACCTGGCCAATGTCCCCAACGGAGAAGACAAGTTTGACAGGGATTGAGAGGGAGAGAGAGAGAGAGAGAGAGAGAGAGAGAGAGAGAGAGAGATGGGGGTTGTGGGGGGGGGAGCTTTTCACATTGACATGTGCAGAGTAGCAAACATGAGGAAGGCGAAATCATTTGACTGTTTGCAAAACAAGCTGTTCTGCAGGCTTTACGGAAGTTGTAGATGAAACACTTCTTGTTCACACTGTTTATGTTCACAGACTCAGGCTGAGGTGGCCACGGCAGTGCCTGTCAGGAAAAAAATAAAATTAAACAACAACAAGAAGAGGATTTGTTTGTGTTGACATTTTATTTTTATACAGGGATGTATGGGGTTGACCATGACAAGCCCCAAGTGGCTTACTGTGCAATAATTTCAGAGTGAAATGCAAATGAGAGCTTGTTTGTATGTATATATTGGTGATTATTATTATGAAATGTTTTCAGTTCTTTGCTGGAAAACCACTTTGATGTTATTGTAACTGTTATTTGTTAAATATGTTTATGTTCACAGTGCATTTCTTTCTGCTGTATTATTTGACACAGAAGTATAAGAATAGTTGTAATTTGAGCACTGCATATGGGTATACATGTTTGTCATATTTTAAAAAAAAGAAATTATATAAGATAACGATTTTTTTCTCCATCTTTGTGTTTCATTCTTAAGGCCTATCACATGTTCATATACTTTAGCAATATGTTTTAATTAGAGAGCCATGAAAGCCTTATAATTCATGGCTAATAGCAGAGTAAATTGGGCTTGGAAATGATCACTGAATATTTTAACATAGGGCTATTGGTGATATCCAGCTTCGTAGAATGAAAAATGAAGGACATTTTTTAACGGACTCTTGTTCTTTTCAACATATTTAGAATACTCCCACACTCAATGTTCGTGCTGTTGTGGTCACCCTGTACTCAGTGTGTAGGTCCTGAGGGTTGAGTTACAGTATGACTTTCACAGAGGTCCAGGGCAGACAACACCAACTTCCCATCCATTGTCACAGTTAAAGGTCATTTGAGTGATACTGTACTGTCGACTCTCTCTACGCTTTTTGAACTCCCTGTCCCCCCGACACTAAGCTACAGTACAGCAGTGCTCCTCTGCCCTGCGTAGGCGAGCTATACTCTCACGTGCTGTTCTAGTGCCTCATTTAATGCCTTAATTCATGTCTTCATTGGGCCTGTATGGAGGACGGTTTGCATGCAGACAGCAAACCAATAGTTTCTCATGTAGTGAATACTTTCAAAACACAAACTAAGCATCCCAGTGAATATTAAGCCATCACGGCACAAATAACGGTGTATTCAAGGATATATTTAAAGGGTACTCATCTTTCTCCTGCTGCAGGAGTGCAGTGCGTACCTTTTAGTACATTTTTAAAAACATGGATCCAATTGGAGGGGCACCCAACTTCATTGCCATTAACTTGTGGATGCATTGTCAACCAAGTGTAAACATCTAGTGTTTTTAAATTTCTACATGAACCACCTTTCACACGTGTCTGTCTGTCTGTCTGTCAACAGTAATATTGTAAGGATTGACAGCCGACAGGCTATCATCCCGACTAGTATCATAGCTAGTTTGCAGGATGTGACTCTATAAGCCTTTTTAAAAAGCCAGGCTACAGGCCACACAAAGACCATTTCATGAAGTGTGTGGATCATCTTAATCTGAGCCTTTTAAATGTCAACAAAGAACTACTAATTTTCACTAAATATTTTGAATAATACATTACAATAGAAGTTGATAGCTTCCAGAGATCGTGATTTAATGGTCAGCTTTGTCCCATTGCTTGCATGAAAATAAAATAAAATGAGGGAAGCACAGAATAAGCAACATCTTTTTCAAAAGAGTATATAAAGGCCAACTTTTTGAATACACTTTGCACGCATATTATCTGTTTTGTGTTGCACTCGTCTTGAGCTAATATCTCCGAGTTGATAATGTGTTGCTATTGAATCTGATTTTTGTAAAAAAAAAAATAGAATCACAAATATTTCTCATAAAAGGACCGCATTGCAAAGAAGAGTTGTCACAGTTGTTCATCACCACGTTTACAAACAAACATGAAATATGGTATATTACGCTTTACAAAAGCGGTATGAGAAACCTGTATGCTTCACAAATCATCCGTGTACAAATTCATGCTATGCAAATTAAATTAAAAACAGGCCCTGCAACAATATGCCCAAATGTGGCAGTCTTTTTCCAGTTATCATTTTGAGAATATGTACTGGTATATACAGTATGCATAATTGTACTTTTCTTCAAACTGTTTTGGAGAAAACAAATTGAACAAAACTTTTAATTAACAAAGAAGTATTACAATGTTTGTGTTGAGATATGGACTTGCCCCTCTTGTATTTTGTCACGTATACATGGTGCTCAAACTATATGGCTATGATGTTTAACTATTTACCACGTTTGTAGCTTCCTTGTTTATTTTCAATGATAACCATTTGCAAAAAAAGTGCTTTTCACATCAGCCAGGGTTGTATGAAGTATTAAACTCTGCTCATTTTCTCTGCAGTTTGTCTATGACCACAGCAGCAAGTGGCTTTTATCTGCAGTGGTCAATTTGATCAATCAGTGTAACTGTACTGTACATTATTCTGTGGTTGGTATACAAAGCATGCTCCAATCCCTGGTGTGTGTGGGATACAGCCACCATGGTGCTGTTTGTCTTTTCCACACGGCTCTCTCTGTAGAGGTCATGTTTTATGCTTTAGTGTCCAAGGCCAAGTCGGACCAACATTGACAGCTTCAAGAGGCTGCGCTGGCCTATGTCATTTTAATGGAGCCATATGAGATATATGAGAACCATATAAAGCTGTCATATGTGTTGTGCACTGTTTATGACAAGACTTGTTTAAGAGTCTGTGCTTTAGGCTCATTCCCTCTAGAGGGAATTACTTTCACTCTACTGGTCTGTGTATATTTATTTGTCTATATAGTCAGCAGTAAAATACAACATATATTATATATTATATATTTTCTTTGTATGCATATATTCATTACTATTTTTGCACTGACTTCTGGACAGCTGGATCATTTTTTTCACAAAGGGTGCTATTATAATGGAGGCCTTCTCCCACACCTTTTTGCATGACTTGCTCAAAAGTCCCTCAATCGGTCAATCATCCTCTCCTTACTGCTCCTTGACCTGTTGCAGATGAAGCACTGTAATTTTGTAATTCTTACTTGTGAAGTTTGAAATAAACAGGGGGCTTCAAGTTTTGTACAGAGTCCTGTACTTTTTATACAATGTATATTTGTTATTATTATGTTCTTATTCTCTTTTGTTTGAAGACACGCATGCACACATTACTTTGACTCTCAATTAAAGCTGCACAGCAGAACCTATGTGAATATTGGCGACTGTCATTGATTTTCTGCAGAGCATTTTATAATAGTTTTGCCCTCCAGCTGCAGAAATCACTTGAGGCGTAGCTCTGTCAGCCGCAGTCATGCAGAAAACAGCACTTTCAGTGTGCCAGAATATTTCCAGCCTGTGTACGATGCAACAGAGTACTAGTATATTCCAGCCAGGAAGTATTTAAAAACCTTCTTGTTCCGCTTAATCTGTGTATGGGTTATGTAAATACTATAACAATTAAAAGTGCATAATGTACCATAACAACGTTATCCATGCATCTTTAACGGAGAAGCAGCATATTACTGTATGCTCTCCTTGAGAGTGTGTTTTACTGTGTGGTCTTGCCATCGACAGTACTCGTGACAAACTCGCTGTTTGGTTCTCTAATCACTGTGATCAACAGAAACAGGGACACCGCAGCTCTTCCTCTGCCGCACCCCCATCCCCACACCACCCGTCCCAACCTCAAGACAAAGCCAGGGATCTCCAGATGATTATCCGTCTCGTGAAAACAGAACAGTCGTGTCCGGGGCACAGAGAGAGAGAGAGAGAGAGTCTGGAATTATCTGCCATCTTCTCCTCCGTCGAGCCATGCGCCGCATAGCTGCAGGAATTGTGGGGGCCTATATTTACTCCAGCTCCGCAGGCATCCACTGGCCACACAGCTTTGGGGTGTTGGGGGGGAGGGGAAAATGGGGTGGGGGTTGGCGATTGAGGGGTGGCTGGGTGGGGGGGTCAGCCCGAGGGGTCAAGTTCCTCGCCAAAGGAACAGGCGCAAAAAATAGTCTTTTAGTGTTGTTTCTAATTACGAGCGATGAGTGCCTCGCCTTATTAATCCGTTCCTATCAGCAGTGGACAGGCCGGCCGCCTCAGAATAGCCCTGGTCTGACTGCTGCTTCGCTCTCCAGCAATTTCGCCTGCATGGACGTATTAGGCAATGTCCACACCGCAGCATGGGTGGAGGAGGGCCTACACACACACACACACACAGATAACCAAATGCATGAACATTAATAGGGCCTTCAAATTCCCACGCCAACAGACACACACACACACCCACTGTGCTTCCTCTCTTTCAGAGGAGCCAGCGGTATCTGAAAGGTCAGTTCACACGCTATCCCATCATCCCTACGTTAAATATCACACTGCAGCAGGTCTTTTGGCACAGCAACACCCAAGAGAACGTTTTTTGTTTTGTTTTGTTTGTTACGGCATGTGCCGGAGGACATTTTTTAATGAATGTTCAAGGTATACGGCTGTGGCATAAATGAGTGTGACAGCGATTAGTCAGAGCGAGCAACATCTCCTGTCTAGCTCACCGTAATGTATTCTAGCTCTAAATTAGTTTTGGTCTGTGTTTCTGTGCAGTCAGCTCTTTGTTGGTGAGTATGAATTATCCTGTTGCCTGTGAGTGCTTGCGTGTGTGTGTGGCGTGTACATGCGGATGAGGGAGGTAGAGAGATAGCGAGGGATCGAGAGAATAGAGGAAGAATTAGAGAGGGGAGGTGAAAGCAGCGAGGAAGAGCAGGGGGAAAGGGTCAAGGCCCGGTTCAGGCAGCCATGCAGCAATGAGATAGCGGGGGTCGACAGCTCTGCCAATCAGAAGATGCAAATGCCACCTGGAACCCAGAACAAGAAGGGACAAAGAGACAGAGATTGCTAAATTGAAAGCAATGTTAACATTTTCTGCGGGGAGATGTTATCAATGCAAATATCAAACAATCTCATTACACAGCACGATAAGGAAAAAAAAAATCCCTGCTCAATGCTAAAGCTTGCACTTTGCATGACTGGCGGCTCTCTTATCACACGCGGCACACAGTAGGCTATGTCAGTCTCATGCACTTTGGTACACATCAAGGCGTATTGCAGAAGGCGCTAGCACAGCTGCACCGGTGACATTTGAGGTTTGGAGGCCACAAGCAGCGCATCACTTTTACTCTTCATCTGCGTTTCATTTCATCATATTCACTTGTGGTAATATTGTCTGCATATTTAAAGATGACCTACAGATTGAACCTCTTCTACTGAAATTAACATAATGTTAATCATGTATGTAGGCTATGTGTTAATTATGTGTGTTTTGTAGTTTACAACAATGACCTCAATGCAGTTGTCAGTCAGCTAAAAGGATAAAGACAGTGCTTTGTTCATACTAGAAGCCACTTGCATTGCCAGATTTAGACAGTAGGCAGGGCTATTCAATTCCAGTCCTGGAGGGCCGCTGCCCTTCATGTTTTAAATCTCTCCCTGCTCCACCTGATTCAAATGATTGGGTGGTTATCAGGCTTCTAACAACCCATTCATTAGGATCAGCTGTGTTGGAGCAGGGAGACATCTAAAACCTGAAGGGCAGCGGCCCTCCAGGACTGGAATTGAAAAGCCCTCACCTACTGAGTAGGTTATGCTAGATTTAGCAGATCAGCAGCTAATAGTTTGCAAGAGTCAGTGACTAGCTAAATAAACGACCAACATAATGAAATATGCTAGACCTGCTTCAGGGTGTGCTTTATGTTTTGCTAATGAATATTTGCATTCAAGGTAGAGTAAGCGATGCTAGAGCAAGGTTGTTGATATTTTAACTCAACATCAAAAACTAAAACACCTCTCCCTTCCTTCAGTGCCATATGGGTGTGCCCGCAGAAGCGCCGCCTACATTGGACGTACATTGCCAGAGCTTCGGTAGTGTTGTGGGGAGATATATACTGACTTGAACACTAGTCACTATATATCTTTTCAGCTCACATACAGAATGGACACTTAGTAACCGTGAGGAGATATTGACTGAATATATACATTTGATGAGGCCTAACCACACCTTTAATGAACAAATTTATAATATCTAGAGAATAATAACAGGCTATTTTATGATAATTATATCCGCCTTCAAATACATCCTATGGCTGAGAATATTGGTGTTTTTGGAAATTATATGATGATCTAACATGTATTTACCCCCATATGTATTTGTGTATTTCATTTAATATGATAGTTTGGATTTTACTCCTGCCATGTTTGCATTGACTTTAGTATTGAGCCCTGTGCAGCCTGTCTTGTAACAAGACTATCTAACAATATGACACTTGTTTTAACTATATTTAGATATATATGAAAGCATGCGGTGACTGGCTTCACCACCAAACACCACCACTTACTGGATTTGTCTTTCCGTCTACCTTTCACCTTTGGAAACCCCCTGCACACACAACTCCTCCAACCCACCTCTCTCTCTCATTAGATGGGGGTCGAGACCATGCTCACTTTCATTGTTAAAACGTACACGACTCCTCCAAACTCCTTGGAAAGGTTGAATGAATCATACAGGTTTTTCATGTAACACATATGAATAGTGAATAATGAGTGGTATGTAAAGATAGAGCACAGCAATGCTATGATTAACTACATCAAATGTGTTGTTTCAATACAGCATCGCAAGTAACATCCAGTTACACAGGACATGTAAGCAGAATGTATGTCACAGGGAATGGTATTATAATGTACAGGACAAACAGTGCTGTTTTGTTATAGCAGTGACAGAAATCTGAACAGAGGAGGTACAGCTACAATAAAGATGATTTTTCAACAGATTGTACCAAGGAGAATATTTTTTTTGATTAGTTGTTGACCTTATTGTAATACTGTACTCTAATACATGGACATTCACACACACGCACGCGCACACACACGCACAGCCTCTCAACATTGGTAACACCTCCATATGTAAACAGTGAGCTAAGGAGCCGTGGCTGAACTCACAGCAGTATCCTTGACTTACCTCAGTCATGGAGCTATCATATGTGGTACAGTGTAACCCAAGAGCTCCATCAATTATCTCTGTTTCATTGGTTGCCTCCACAAACAACAGCTGCAGAGGTTAATAAACTAGCCGTGCAACCCAATCGCTGTGGCTGAAATATCACGATGCCTGAAAAATGCCCCCATGATGAAAGCAGGCTTGACTTTTTGTCATCGCCTAGGAAATCATGCTTCCCCCAGGGATGAATATGACAGACGAAAAATGATCTTCAGAGATGCTTCAGCATGTATCTAGTGTATTTGTATCTGTATCTATATTTTGGTTTGACTGTAAATTACATTTTGACACCAAGACATGCGTATTAAATTGCAATTATCTTACAGTAATTTTTGGTTGTGGGACAGATGTACATTTTTTCCATGGTAACTGAACCTCATTTAAAAATACGTCCTTGAATAGAATTGAAAACAACCCTCCTTATAGATGTAATTTGAACATGAGTATCTTGGGCACACACACTTGACTCTCTGTGTGTGTGTGTGTCCAGACATGCAATGTTGATAATCACATCGATATAGGCTACACAATATGATTAACTGTGCACCCAGTGGCAAGGTTAATATCCAGCAGGCCTACATGCCTAACATGTTTCATGGTGACGTATCAGCAGCTTACACGGAAACACAGTACATAGACCTATCGACACATGATACAAGCACAACAACGACCTCACAAATAATGACAATAACAATCAACAGTAAAACATGTCACAAATCTGTCATGTGAGTCAATAATATTTTGTTAAAGCAGGATACAGTAATATTTAATAACATTTCATTGAAAGTGTGATTCACAAGGCCCTGTGAACCCAGTGCTTATGCGAGCTCTTTGATTAGCTAATGAAAGTAAGTACATAGATATAGACCTGCGTTAGCCTACATGTATCGTGACGAGCATTACTATGGTTACAGACAATATTTTCCCCTCACTGCTGTGAACTAAACCTAAAATGACTTATACAGCCAAAAAAGACAATTCAAAGACCTTGCTGACAGTCAAAACAGTAAAGGTAAATGTGCTTTTATTGTCACATACAAATGCAGAGAAATTAATTATCTGCATTTTACCCATCCCTCAAGGTCAGCAGCTGTGCAGCGCCGGGGGACCAGATCGAAACCAGTGTGAAATCAATATGACAAATGTTCAATAACATACTGTACAGTGCCACCTTGTAAAGTGAAGATGTGCTACTATAGTAACAGCATCAACAAAAAACATTGAAACAATAAAACATTAGTTTGTGGGTTAGGTTGTGGGCAATAATGTCTGTACTAGTCAAAATTCTAAAAGTACAAGTTTCTTTTAAGTTGAAGAATTGGAGACATTTGTGTCATGTGTTTCAAACTCTATTTATTCCTTCATGTTCACACCAGAGGTTTCACAATTTTATACAAACGTGCTTATTGACTTCATAGCACAGGCCACAACACAACAGAACTTCTCAATGAGTCTGCATCACCACCATTTAACCAAACACAGAAGTGTAGGAAGATACTGCTGCCCTCTTGTGGACTGAGTACACATCTGTTCTTGTCATACAGTATACTCTAGTTTCCAGTCCATTGATAGCAATGAAAGAAAAACAATTGAAAGCCTGTAGCAAATTGTGTGCTCAGGTTAATTCATAATACAAATATAAATAGTTGAAATATAAGATATTTCCCTTAAGCCTATTGTTTCTGTCTGTATGGGTGTTCAGTGAGTAATTAGCCCACAGTGACTCACCAGTGTTCTACAAGATATATTTCAAGGCCTGGCTAATAGTAGATCTAAAGTTAAATAGAAGTCTTTAGCAGCTGTACACTGTAGTCAAATATATAGTTGCTGTAGGTCAGACAACAAGGAATATAAGTTACTAAGCACATATGGTAATTGGAACATGCAACAGCTCTTTGACAAACTCCACTATTTATGTCCTTTAAATGCTGGCATAAGAAAATGATCATGATCATTTATTGAGAAAGATAGGCCTATTCTGACTAGGGCTACTGTAGTGGACTGCAATGTACACTCACAGCAGTAGAGTAGGTAGCCTACTGTAGTAAGGACCCTGACAATCTAAAAAAAAAGCAATGACTATTCTCTAAAAATTCCAGCATAACAGATTTTCATTCAGTACTTGGCATTTTGATTTTAATGTGTTATCGTTTACAATTTATACTTCAGTTAAGATAAAATATATTGCCTGCTTTTGTGCTAACTGTCTGCTATTCTGCCTTCCATCAACAAACTCCTTGAACTTGTAAACTAAATAAATACATTTAAACATGTACACATATTACTAGGCAGTGCTTGAGGATGCTGGAGTGGTAGAATATTAGGAATGATTTTAGTCGTGTTGCCCTATTGACAGCTATTAACCTAACCGTCCTGAAAAGGTGGATTCCTTCCTCTGTGGTCCCTTCCCAAAGTTTATTCCATTTTTCCCTATGGGGTTTTGATAGAAGTTTTTCCTTGCCCAGGGTGAGGAGCAGGGTTAGGGGGTGTTGTTTATTTCCATGTGAAATATGGGTTGTACAGCCCTTTGAGTCTGTGATGTGATTATGGGCTATATAAATAAACTTGACTAGACATTAAAACAAGAATATAAACATGTGAATAGTCAAGTAAAAGTAATATATAGTCAATAGTCAAGCATCTCCTCGTGACAACACTCCTCCACCGAGCAGGAGATGACCAACACACATTCAATGGCTCTGCACACAGTTCTTTTTCCAGCTCAGGGAACATCGCCATCAACACGCCGTCCTTGACCAAGGCAGCAACTTCCCCCAATGACATCACCGGGCTGGAGCCGCACCATCCACACAGCCTCCAGGACCATGACAGCATCTCCCATCCTCCAACTTTAGGGATGGATAGCAAGCCTGCATTTTGTGAGCGTAGAGCTTTGGATGGAACAAATGGCATCACTAGGTCAGATAAATAAGAAGGTGCCAGTCCATGTAATGCTTTGTAGGTAAGAATCTTAAAATAACAGATAAACTGGCAGCCAATGAAGTTCAGCAAGGATTTGAGTAATGTGATAACATTTTCTAGTTCTAGTCAAGATTCTGGCAGCAGATTCTGTACCATCTGAAGACTTTTAATGCTCTTTTTCGGAAGGCCAGAGAGTAAACCATTACAGTAAGCCAGCCGTGAAGATACAAACGCATGAATTAGAATCTCTGCATCTATCAAAGATAAAATCATCCGAATATTTGTAACATTGCGAAGATTGAAAAATTTTAGTAACCTCTTTAATGTGCAAATCAAAAGAAAGCGCACAGTAAAATATCACTCCTACATTTTTTGCTGAGCTACTCTCAATAATATTACAATTGTAAAGTTAAGTGTGGCATCCTTGAACAGGTGTCTGTGCCTGGCCGGTCCATTAATTCACATTTCAGTCTTATCTGTGTTTAGGTGCAAAAAATTTAAATACATCCATTGTTTTATTTCCAAAAGGCATCTCTAACAATCTGAGGTTAGACTGGTTTTTAAGTCTCAGGGTCATATAAAGGTGGGTTTCATCAGCATAACAATGAAAGCTAATACCATATTTACGTATAACATCACCCAGTGGTAGCATATAAATACAAAATAACAGGGCTCAGCACAGAACTATGTGGGACACTCTGAGGTCACATTACCATGGGCTACACAGTGTGTCCTTTTGGTTAAATAAGAACTAAACCCTGAAATTGCCACCCCACTCGCATCAAGATATGCTTCTAATCACTTAAGAATAGCAGCTTTTCTCTCTATCTAACTCAATACTTTCTCTTCAATCATTGAATGGGTTTATTTAGTTAAATATAAGAATTTCAAGGAAATCCACTTTGCTCAGTGCTGACACTGTATCCTTTTGTCTTTCAATCTTTTTTTCACTCCTTTACGTAGCACAGCAATAATGCCAAAGTCATCCTCTGATTGACATATGTTTACCAGATACAGCTGCCTGGACACATTAAAGCTGTCAGTGTCCTGATAGAAACACACACACACACACACACACACAAAACATTCACACACAATCTCCATTTTTCACACCACAGACAAACACACACCCACTACTGTTAATTCCTTAATCTCGGGTTTTATCTGTTCATCTCTCTCTCTATGTTGTGTCTTGTTGACATACTTCTTACCCCATCATGCAGTGTGGCATGGGAGTAAGACAGAGGATCCTTACAAGGGGCAATAAAAGTGTCATTTTTCACCTCGCTTATAAACAGGTCGTAATGTTGAGATGAGCCATTACCTATTAAGGGCTCCGGCTAGCCTCTGACATCGGTAAACAAAGCAAAGATAGCTCTCAGTGTGACCAAATGGGAGTGTGTTTTCACAAGCCAGTACGGGACAGAGGGTGTCTGGACTAGCTCGGCCCGTGGTAACCCAGGCCTTGTGTTGAGGAGATGGTGCACTTGTTATGGTTGGGCCTGGGAACAGGCTAAGCTGGGACACTTATCAGCCCTGTCTTGCGAGGCACAAACATTGTGCTTAGACCAAGGTTATGGGGTTATAGGACAGCTTTATTACTCCAGGAAACCCTGTTTTTTCAGAGTGTGGAGCTCTTGTTGTTATTTTTTTCGAAAATAAAAGCTATAATGCCTATGTTTGTATACCTTCCATTGTGACTTACGATTCAGCTTAGTTAGAAGTGGATGATGTACCATGCGATGTGTGTGAATGTCTCTGGACACGATGAGTCAGCGCGTTACCAGGCTCACAACAGGACTGTGGAGGCCAAAGCGGGAGCATTGGGAATGGTGCCTGGTGTTATTCAGGGGGCAGTGTGTGTTGTTCTGTGCCCCCAGACAACACATGCACGACAGTATACTGCGTTGTGTTTCTACACAACCTGCCCATATCGGACAGTCCAGCCCCCTCACCCTGGGTCGCTGAGCCTGGTTCACCCATGCAGGCTAACAAACACAAGCTCTCCAATATCCTTTTGGGCAGTTTTTGTCATAATGCAGGTGACTGGGATATAGAGAATGGGAGAGAAACGAATGCATGCCTCCACTCCATATATGATTCTCATACATATGCAGCTTGTGTCCACAGCCCAGCAGCCCCTCCCTCCATGTTGTGGCAGTGAAGGGGAACAGGCTATGCATTCTGAATTCATATACATCCCATTAATCTTTTTCTGCATAAGCAAAGTGGTAAGGCCCGCAACTCACAGTAAACGTCTTGCAGCAATTTGCTTACAGTATAAAGACGCAGATCGCCCTCCTGTGGACAAATGTTGCACTGCATTTTAAATATTCAGCTCAATTTACTGTAACAGTAGATGGACGCTTGATTTGCAGTAACCAAGCACAGATCAACTAAGATCAGCGTGTGATCAAGTGGATTAACTAGTATTGCATGCTGACATTCTGACACAAATCACATAAGGGAAATTTCTTATTTTTTGTAACCTTTTTTACCATCTTATGCATCTTCATTAAACATATATTATTTACACTTGTTTTCTTGTTTTTCTGTACCTCTGTTTTTATTTATGGGAAGCACGATTGTGCAGGCATGTATTCCCTCTCTGTAAAGCACTTTGAGCTGCAATTCTGTATGAAAAGTGTTATACAAATAAAGATTATTATTCTATTTTACATACAGTATGATGCATTATTCTGGCTGACTGGCTATCAACTACAATAAATAAATGACTGAATAATAAAACATTTGTAAAATACCTTTATTCATATGCAGATATACAGTATACACTGTATAATAATATGATCAACAGGACAGCGTTGCTGTCTGTAATACATATTTTATAATATTTTGTTACTATCCACTTTCAATGAACCCAACAAAATGTAACTAAATTATGTATAATTATGTATATATTTAATATTATTATTATTATTATTATTATTATTGTTGTTGTTGTTGTTATTATTATTGCAGTTTAATCCTTGATGCCATATAAACTGTAAGGTATTGTGCGTATATGTGAGACCTGTTCTTCTTTAGACAATGTAGGTACCAAACCACAATTTATAAATGATGGGTGTTTATTCTCCTTTAAAGACCGATGTACCCTCTAAAAATGTTATCTTGCATTTCATCCTATAGGACTCAATATTAACAACATTCCACAATGTTATTAATATAGCTGGCCATTACCCAAACCTGTCTCTCTCATCAAACATATTTTTCTACAGTGTCTCACATGCTTTCTCCTTTTATTTTATTCCACTCCCTCTTTTCTTCTGTTCCCCTGCTTCAGTTCCCCCCAGGGCCCCTCGGCGGGCCTGTAAGACGTTTACTAGGAACTAATATAAATCTGCAGGTGACAAACTCCAGTTGTAGCAAAGCTGGACCAGTGTGTACATTCTGGGCCGCCGACTTGTAAAACTGGGACCTCCATGGCTCCTGTGTCACAACCCCCCCCCCCCCCCCCTCCTTTGCTGCTCCACAGCTGGTATTGCCACACAGCCTGAAACACAACCCACAAGCAAGGCCCCGTTGAAGTCTATGGTTGAAGTCCACACTGCTTCATAAAGGAAGTGGTGCAAATGTACTACGCTAATATTTGCCACTGTTCACTAATGGTCTACTCTAAACCAGACATATAATTTGAATATGATGATGATATGAACACAGACTAAGATCACACTGCTGTAATATCATCAAGGCAAACAACTGCAAGAATTGCAAACCCCCCCCCCAAAAAAAGAAGTATTGAAGATCATAAAACTAGCTAACTTGTCAAAGAGTACGTATTCAGCAAGTTCTATCGTTGTTTGTAAATGCCATAGGAACTCTATAGGACCTGCCATGAACTCTAGCAATGGAAAAGCGCCAATATGTCCACAAGATGGCAGTGTAAAGTTTCACCTCTTTTTACTGTACTATGTTAATACACTTCCTCTTAAAATCTGTGAAATGAAAGATAAACTGAGTTTATCTATAGGCACTGAGCCCAAGCTCACTGCTTAACTGCAGGCTGCATATGTTCTTTGGATTCCACTTAGAATAACTGAATGAATGATTTAGCAGGCCTGGATCCCACATTATTACCACTGTTCCACAGTGCAGAGCGTATCAAATCTGTCAGATAGTTTTGACATCTTTTCGACTCCACCTTTTTTAAATTTTCTTGAAACTATTTTGCTTTTCAATTTTCCATTCTACAGCAGTTCTGTTTTGATTGTGCACAGTTTATTTGTAATTACTTAGCAGAGAAATAAATAGCCTACCATATGGCATATTATATATTTGTCCTTTCTCTAAATAAACAAATATTTTGATTGATTGATTGCACAGTAATCATACAATAATACATATTTTACTTGTTTTACTGTAGCCAAAATAATCCAATGTACAAATTGTTGTCGCTTAACTCCTAAAGCTTACATGTAATATATTTTACTGTATGTTTGCATGCACAGAACATTCAATAATGCCCTAATCAAGAAGAAATGTTATTATGAATGATCAGCCTGTTATAGCAGATTATATATAATATAATACCTGTTATAATACCAGATTAACAAACATAATGGTAACTGTTCCATTTGTTCTACCAGTGTACTAGTATAATATTTGTCAATGATGTTTCCCTTGAATGAATTTAGAATTGGTGAGCTACATATGTTTTCCTAGATGATCATATGATCGCCATATGACCTTATGGAGAAAAATGCAAAAAATATGCACAAAACATGTATCATATTTGGAATTTAGTAGTGACCGCTGGACTGCATTCTTTTATGTAACTTGTTTATCAGCATATTTCAAGATTTTCCATACCCTGTCAGTCTTGTCTTGATACATATCTCACCAGTCTGCTGGAAGGGATTTTGTAGCAGTTCAAACCTGGGAATATCAAACTGGTAGATTTATACACCAGTGATACATCAGTAGTGCTGTAATGGCAATACAGTTTCCAAAACATTAAAAATCATAGACGATGGTAATGGTTCTATAAGGGTTTAGTGTAAATAGATCCACCAATTTATTCCTGCAGTGTTGTTGGTAACTGAAAGAAACATTTGTGTATTGTAAACGAATTGAGTCTCTGGCCCTGATCTATCTGGGTGGCAGGGCTGGCATTGAGCTGTAAAGCATTACTGCTGCATAGTGTTAATGGACTTACTTAACTCTTGGGTCCTGACTTGTGTTTTCCAATGAATTAAAGTGTCAGGAGTCACAAATCAAACGTCTGGGATAGGTCATGTGGGCAACAGGAGGAGGGAGGAGAGTTCTCTCACTTTGGCCTGTGGGTTTCCACTGCTTAATGGTTTGTTCCCCGAATGCATGAAACTGTAGCCTTAAACTTGACCCCAGTGTGGACTATTACTGCTTCTGTTAGTCTGAGGTCACTGTAGCGTTCCCATCAAACATGTCCACAAACACACATATGGTCCAGGAATTACCCTGATACCAACCCGACAATTTCAGTGCACCCGAAATTATTTTCTCTCTCTCTCTCACAAACACACATATGCACACACACATATGCACACACAAACACACACACACACTTGAAGATGCATAACTATCACTCCTGTATTTTTATTTTTATGTACACGCAGTAGAAACACCCACACATACACACACACACACACACACACACACACACACACACACGCGCGCGCAGCCACCATGGCAGACCAATAGCCCGCCAAACGAATTAAGTAATCGCACAATCCCATGGCCATGTGCATTACGGAGGAATTTCCATATTACAGCACACGATACTCCCCGTTCACAGGTCTCATACGGCCTACGCCACTAATGCAGGCCGCGAGCCAGCCTCAGCGTAACTGGATAGCCGATGGGACTTTGTAGCGGCAGATGCAGCACAGGGGAATGCGCGCTTAGGAGAGAGGAGTCATGCTATATGAGTCCTTGTTTCTTTTATTGCAGCTCATTAGGACTGCAAATAACTCAATAGCCCGCTTACATTAACCAATAGCTGAACTCCCAGGTCCCTCTCCTCCCCCTCAGTCCCCGGTTCCCGAGAGTCTAACTAATTATCCAGTCGGAATGATCAACAAGCACAGACGGCCACACACACACACACACACACACACACACACACACACACACACACACACGCGCGCACGTTCAGCTGCCGTGACCTTATCCGAGAGCCAGGGATTTTCGGCTCGACTCGCCGCTCTCTCTGGACGGGGTCAGTGAATGAGGCGGAATGGTTGAGTCAGAGTAGATGAACCAGCTGCTGTTAAACGCTCACGCCGCGTTTGTCAGCTTGTAGCTGAAATGGTAGACTCCATATTATTTAACGTCTGTTGATAAGTTGTGTATTATTTATTATTATGCAAGCCTGCTATCCAGAACATTATATCTTAAATGGGTCCAAAATAAATTAAGATCCTGCAGACGATATATATATATATATATATATATATATATTTGGTGCAAAATAGTGATATATTTTGTTGAAACTACATAAAATTGGAAACTTACATGAAATATGTTACTTGCTGTACCAAACTGAGTTGATCATAGAAGCATGCAGAAACCGCGATAACTCTCTCTGTGACCCAATCAAACAAGTGATGGTCATCCAGACATGGCTCATCATACAAACTCAGTTCCTAATAATTGTTTATTCCAACAAGTTCTTATAGTGATTTTAACAATCATGAAATAAAACACAACAAACGCCTAATAATTGTTTATTCCAACAAGTTTGTATAGTGATTTTAACAATCATAAAATAAAACACAACAAAAAATTGGCCAGAGAGAGAGAGAGAGAGAGAGAGAGAGAGAGAGAGAGAGAGAGCAGTAAGTCACAGTCAGCAAACACTTTTCCACACTCTCTAAATCTCTCTTTTCCTCTCCAACTCTGCTGGAGTCTTGTTACAGGAGCTCCCTGCAATATAAATTAGAGAGAAAGAGTTTTGTCCTCATACCATAGCTTTAAAAATGCTGATAACATTAAATCAGCTTTTGTTGGCCCAATATCTATAGTGCTCAGGAAACTTGATCTCGGCTGTCACAAAACACTGAGTAGATTCCTAATGCCCCCGCCTTGACATTTAACCTGTTGTTCATGGCAAAGAAAGCTGTTGGAAAGCTGCAAATGGAGCATATAACCTATCCCCATTCACAAATGAATATGGACCTACAGGATTCTGTTCTGTACCAGTATGGCACAAATAATCTTATCCATCAGGGGCAATTTCATTCCTCCTCCACTAGGGGTCGGATTTTTACCAACATTATATGTTACCTTTAAAGTTTAATGAGGGGAAAGTCAACCAAACAGATTTCGTGTTGTACAGTATTTTATGTTGTGTAATAATGAGTACAAGGTTTTAACATCAGAACTGGGTGTAACACACTGTGGATATTTGTTGTAAATTACTCTACAGGAAGTTAGTGTGACTCAAATAACTATTTCTCCTCAGTGTCTATCCATGAGCTGAACAAGCAAAGTGTGTTTTGTCGACTGTACTGTCTTTCAGAATGTAATGTGTAAAACTGAATATCCACTCTTCATAATATTGTTAAAATAATGTCCTGGCCAGTACTTAAAAAACGGCATTTGTTTCAACATATTATTATTAAGTTACAGTTAAATGATTAAGTTACTTAATGTGTAATAAGTAAGAAAACAAAGAGATTTACAATAAGGTAACATTTCAATGGTTGTAGTGTAGATGAACAGAGTAGATTTCTGTTACACATACTGTACATAACGGTACACAATACCTTTCCATTACAATGCAGGAACTTATTGTATAAGAAAAGAAAATACAAAAAACCTCTATCAATAATTTGCATAAACACACAAATGTCATCTATTGAAATGAAGAGGAACATAACAGTAAAATAACAAAGCATTATGCTGCCTTTAGGGAACACATGAGCACGCACGCACGCACGCACACACACACACACACAAAGGTGCTTGGATTATTTTGGCAGCTGAGTCATTTATTATTTAGTTTTATGGGGCTGAGAGGTGGGGTGAGGTTTGGTGGTGGAATGGGGGGATTGTTTTGCAGCGAGGCCTGTGATACAGCGGCCCTGTTTGGTGCTTGTGAGAAAGGAAGCAGCGCTAAGATCAATACATCCTCTACGTAGATTTCCAGCAGTGCGTGACGTGCATGCGGGGGGAAACGAACAGGGCCGAGGATATTTTCCTTGTTATGGATTTGACATGAACTTGGCCTCAGGCCCTTCACGATGTGATGAATGCATTATTTGATCTTCCTGTCTTTGTCAACCTCCCAGTGGTCGACGCGCAACGTTTCTCTATGGATGCGTGCTAGCGTGGCTGAAAACACATGTTGATGATTGGCCTTTTTAATTAAGTGCTTGCCAGTGGGACCAGATGCACTGTTGAAAACACACAGTGTAAAACTCCATTAGCAAGGCTGCATTAGTGTGTGTTAGCGAGCCAAGGAAGGTACTTGAGCACTTAAGCAGCTGCATCAAGCAGACCTTGACGTATCAGTTTATTTCGAAGGTTTCAGGAAGTGTGTGTGTGTGTGTGTGTGTGTGTGTGTGTGTGTGTGTGTGCGCGCTCATGGTATCAGACGTCCTCTGAACATAAGGCTCGGACAATTACAGGGCAATAATCTTTGGATGCGGAAGACGTCAGAGACCCTGGACAGGATTCAAATGCCCTTTGTTCTCCAAAAAAAGACAAGAAAGGAACGATGAGACAAATATAGCGTCCAAAGTTGGCTGAGTTGGGAATATGTCACCTTTAGGTCAGGGAGTCATTGCTGGTTACAAATGGGCTGAATACACTTAAGCACAAAAAAAAAAAAATCATAAAATATTATTATATATTAAAAGAGTATAGATTATAGACTATAGTTCCTCTAACAAAACTAAATGTGGATCATAATTTGTATTGCAGTTGAAGATAAATG
Source organism: Amblyopsis rosae (assembly GCA_025399935.1). Taxonomy (NCBI): domain Eukaryota; kingdom Metazoa; phylum Chordata; class Actinopteri; order Percopsiformes; family Amblyopsidae; genus Amblyopsis; species Amblyopsis rosae. Next base: position 951,362 of record JAODTR010000017.1, read on the forward strand.
TTATGCTATGGTAATGTGATGTAGGTGTCTGTCACGAGCCTGAGTGGAGCCCAATATAAAAACAACAGACTGTACAATAATAGGACCCTTCAAGTGTTTTTCTGCATCACTTAAGCCCAATGCTTCAAAACACAAATATTTGATAAGATGCTCAATGTGCAGTGCAATGGAGCCTCCACCAGCGTCTGTTACGGTCCCTGTGACCCAAAGAGCATGAACCAACTCCACTGCTGGCAAAATACACCAAGAGCCATTAGGAAAAGCCAACAATGTGGGAGAGAGGGAAGGAAAGTCTTTGGGATAAGCAATGAGGTGAGAGAAATGTTCTGCAAATGAATGCAGCATTACCCTAAATATAAAAACAGCAGTGTGTGCTGTTAATGACAGCTTCTGTCACACCGTTTTCCTTCGTAAGAGGCAAATGATCAGCTGTCAGCTGCAGCAAGTCATCAAGCAAATATAGTGTGTTTGACTATTTAGTCTTGCTATGGAACTGCTTTTATGTCCACCAGTGGGCACTGCGTTGTCTGTTGCCCTTACCCAGCCCAGCCTCACCACCTCTTTGGACCATTCACATATTCACAAACTTGATGTTGAGTCTAGAGAATGAAGCTGTGCAGGCTGTACTTTTTTAAGGGGAAATATTAGGGTTCAATTGCTATTAGCATCATAATTATTAATGTCTCAATGAAAAAAACAGCATAACAGCAAGACCCCTTTATTTGTGTCTACTTACTGGTGGGAATTAAACTGGTCCGCAGGAAGTGCTGGTTTCTACCCCACTGCCAACCAAGTGATTTCTGCAACCTCTCAAAGAAAAAGAAGAAAAAAAAGTTTATTTAAAGAAACAAATAATACATTTGCTCTTGGGACCACATTGTGCTGGCAGTTTGCCAAGTCACCATATGGAGCTTTATATTCTTTAAAAACTAAACCAGATAACCACCACCTTTGGAGGAGACCCAAAGGTGCAAGGAGTAATGTCAGTCGACCCTTCAGAGGCCACAAAACTCCTTAATCTGATTTACACGGCAGCCAAACCACAGCACACAAACACACAAACACAAACAAATACTGAAAGTATAAACCTCCAGTGAGTCTAAGGTCAGTGTTAAGGATAGGGTTGTAGAGTCAAACAACATTAACAATTTATGAGTGACTATCTTGGCCTGAATCTATCTTTTCTCCGTATCAGCTGGTCACAACAAACCACAAAAAAGAGCCAGATATACCGTAGTGCACCAAAGCCGTATTGTGGACTTATACAGCTTTTTTCCTGCTAAGGAAATCCTATCCTCTTGGACAGATCAGCATGAAACTCACTGCTTAAACCTTTGCAGACGTAAAACTAGATAATTTCTGGTAGAACAGACAGTCCAGGAAAAGTGAAGACACTCGTTGAGGAAAAAAAATACACGAGTGTTAGTACATTGCAACAGTGCTGTTCCAGCCATTTCTGGGAAGGCAATAAATTACAATACATGCATCTTTTTTCTGCCTCTTTTCCCCCCAAATGGTCCATTACATGACAGTGAATCAGGGGCCTGGACTTGAGTGGTCTCCAAAGCCTCTTTACATGCATAAACCCCCAACCCGTCCATGACACACACACACACGCACACACACACACACACACACACACACACACACACAAGCCCCCTGCACTGGATACAAGAGATTTGGATGTGCAGAACAGTGCTCAGCCCCCAATGTAAGAGATGACTCAATCCAGAGGCTCCTAAATCATGTGTGAAGGGGAACAACATGATCATGGAATGCATTTCCATATTCCTGCAGAAGAATCTGTATAAATGATGAAAGGCACTGTACATTGTACTATATGTCTTTGCTATGTGATAGGAGGTATTCAGAAAGATGGTCATCTGTTCATTTAGCAGCCAGCTGATAAAGCCACTTGCATTTAAACACATGGGTGTATTTAGTTCCCCACTCTCCCTGTGACGTTGACCTTCAGTACCAGGGTCCCAGGGGAGGTTAAGATGAGCTAGTATGTGATGAGATGGTGACAAATATCCAACACTACCCTGCATCAACAGTCCTAAAGGCAGGCAGAGGCAGCTCGCTTGCATCGGGCCGGAAAACAAAACAAAACAAAACAAAAAAAACAAAAAAAAAGGACATAGCCAGGAAATGAGGTATCCATTTCATGCCCCCAATTTGTTCGCCCGCCACCTGTTGGACATGATCATTACCACGAAGCGAGGGGGGACGTTGGAGGCCAGGCCGGTCACATTTATATCAACAAGCTGGGATAAAACTGTCTAATTATCCCCCACGGCCCGACAGGCTTGGCCCACAGCTCTCCTAACTGAGCCAGTCCCATTTGGCAACCTGGCCTCTTGCCAAGCTTTGCAGGCTGGTATCTGTAAGCACAGCCTAATGACAGCTCTCTTTCAATCCTCGGTCTTTGTAATTGCCCTGGGTCGCATATAGAAATGATGTGGCAGTGAGCCAGTCCAATAGTTCGTAGGGTTAAGGAGAGATATAGTGGAATAGGTCTATGGATTTGCTGCATATGCACTATTATAGTGTATTACCGCTGTTAAAAGGAGTTGTACTTTGACTCCTGTTTAGAAATATTGCTCTTTTTCTTTTACTGTATCACAGTGCTTGGAAGAATGACTGGTGAAGACACCCTTAGTCACTAACACTGTACATTCTGTGTGGTTGGGTGTGATAATTATAGTGGTAACATTGATTAAAGGTGTGCATTTCTACTTATTTATATGTGAACGTGTGACTGAATGCGCCACTTGAAACCAAATGCTTAAGGCAGAGAGAGCAGAGCTTTGCTTATCTTTGATGATTGAGAGCAAATGTAGACAAAATGTGAGCAATTTGCACCTGTGCAGAGCGGACTATTAGCATAACAGTTTTGATGGCTAGCTAAGGGATATGGTGTTGTTGGTAGTGGGTGAGAGTAGGGGGTCCATATCCCTGAGAGAGGAGGCATTATGGTCTCAATTAGGACGCAGGGGGGAAAGATTCAAAGTAGTCCAAGATGAGGAGGGATGCAGTGATGGGAAACCGGAGCTGATCTTCTTCCCTAGTTCAAGGCTAATTGCTGAAAGGGATACGACATGAAGGAACAGAAAGACATGGAAAGTATGTAATAAGTTGACGTGAGGTCACCGCTAAAAGCTCTACAGCTAATTCTAATTCTGTGAACCCTTGTTAGCTTGTAGTGCTTCTTTATTAAGACTTAATGGTCATTCTGACACTGTTCAATATCTTTAGCAATCTTTTTAGCTTACACATTTTTCCTATACAATAGGAGAGAACTAAGATTATAGGCTTGCGTTAGCCCACAGTATGTAATGTAATAATTCACATAAAATATTAGGCAAAGGAAAAACTTTTGGAATAATAAAAAAAGAAAATGAATGTGAGCAAAAATTAATTGCTCAATCACTTACATATTATCGTCTATACTATCCTGTACTTACTGGAAGATTTGATTACTCCAACTTTATGATGCAGGCAGAAACTGGAAGCTCCTCTGAAATTCCATCATTTGGTCATACATGTCCCCATTGAGGAAAATATTGGAGGAAGTTATTGACGTCAAAAGTGATATAAACATCTTTGCCAATGTTTCTTCTTTGGCATTTTGACATGAAATCTATCAGTGTCACCTGCAACTGGATTGGTGTACATACATTGAATTCCTGTAAAATACAGTAACTATCCATACCTACTCTAATGAGTGCTTTAGCTGACATCATTTTCAGACGTTTAGCCAAATAAAATGTCTTTCTGGTTAAATCTGACTTTGACACACTGCTGATGCTGTTCTAAAGATCATCAGAAATGATTCCCTCGATGATGAGCTTTAGAGAGCAGTATAACACAAGCCTACCTCATAAAAATACAGGTGCTTTTCGTCTCTTAAAACACTTTTACAGACCTATGTTCACTTACAGTTACAGTATAAAGCAATTCCTCATTTATTTAGAATATAATAAGATGGTGTAAAGTAACAGGACAGGGTTAGGACATCCTCCACATGTTTACTACACTATACCACTTTTTTTGACGGCCAACAAATGTGTGCAAGTTCAAGGTCAAAAACTAGCTTGTACATCTCTAGTAAAAAAGACTCCGCATTCCCCAACTTTGTGAAGCAGCTGAAAGAGCACGAATAAGCTATACAACTTCCAAAGAGTCTACAGGGAGACACTCAATTGAAACTAAGGCTGTACCTGATGGACCACAGGATATGCCTGCAAATGTAGACGTATCAAAATGGCGAAAAAGTCTGTTAGCGCCCATTCATATAAACTGAGCGTCTTGTAATGTTCTCAGGCCCTCAGAGGATAGTTGCAAGGTTGAGGAAAGACTACAGGAAGAGCAGAATGGTTTTGACATAACTTTATTTTAGTGCACTACAGGTTTTCTCTCCTCCCTGCGGTTTAATGTTGTATTCCACTGGGTCCCGGAAGGAAGCAGTCCAGTATATCCCTACCGCTCCACTTGAAAAGGAAATGCTATCTGAAGACAGGTGAAAAAGTGAAAGATAAATACAGCAAGGCTCAGTGCTTGCAGTGTTTCTCTCTCCTGAGAGTCCGCTCTGAGCCCCACAGTAATGGTAGAGGCCTTGGGTTTAAAATTATACAGATGGGAAACTATAATAGTGAAATAGTACTACCAGTTCACCTTTGAAAGCATAGTTCATTTGGTTAAAAAGTTGCAGCACACGTTATGGACTGCTGGCTGGTTTATAGATAAGTTTGCCCTGTGAGAGAGGTATCTGGTTTTTCAAGCCAATTTGCAGCATTTGACCATGAGAGTGCAAATGGTCCCGGAAAAGGGGATCTCATTTGTAGGAATGGGACCATTTCAAACCACACAGGAGATGCATTGGGGGTTGGTTAGGTGAATAAGGAAGTCTTCACTTAGCTGCTTATAATGAACTGAGCTGATGTGCACCATTCTAAGGTTTAACTTGTTCCCTTTTTATTGGAGGAAGGAGGCCAGGGGATGAAAAGTCAACAATGAGAGGTTCTGCAGCCGCCTCAACTGCTCCCAAGGTGCTACAAGGACCTTCCATATGTTTTTTTGAAATTTAAACAAAACTCAATTTTTGCCATCTAAAGAGGGTGTTGATTTTTTTTGCCTCAATTCCTTTTAGCTACAGTATTTCAAATTTTACCACAATTTAGCAACACAGCTCCGGTTTTATTGACCAAATTAAATGTTATTTCAGGAATGAGAACCCCCCACATTTTATAGCGATGGCCATGTATTTATAACATGGGCCATTAACTGATCTAAGGGCCTCTATTTCATAAAGCTTACCAAAATAAATAAGAAAAAGGAGAGATAATTGCAGCTTTAATCTCTCTGCTCATGTTTATTTGTGCTTATAAGACAATGGAATTGTAGTGTAGTAATGAATATAAGGGTGTGTCTGCTGTACAGAGGAAAAACAACCATCTGCTCAACTCAAGTGCCAAGATGAATATTGTCAGCCTTTGATTGGTCAATCCAAAAGCCAATTATGCTGTACTTAAAAGGTAATCAGCAAGCCAATAGCTGGACCATGCACAGCAAGACACAATATTTACATATCTGCTTTAATCATTGCGGTTCATTTATTCTAAGCCTATTGAAATAAACTTGACAAAGTATTACCAGCTGGCTAATAGAATGGGGAATTGAAAAAATATATAGTATAAACTTAGCAAAAGTGGGTTGCCATGGTACAAGAGTATTTTCACAACACATAATGGACATGTGACAAACTTTAATGCAGAAATAGGGAATACAATGATTCATTATTTCACCTCAGGACAGTCTCTTGTGTGTCAGTGTCATTGAATTTGAATGATTCAATAGACATGCAAGGATCTTTCCAGTGATCAACTTGCCAGGTTTTTGAACCCAATATAAAAAATATGACCTTAAATTGGTAACGATACCCTGACATATTTATTGAACTGATATTCATCTGAAGTTGAATATATCATACTTAAGATGAACAACAAATCATTTCAGTGTGTTAAACATATAATATAATACTGTATGTTTTTACATGGGATAAATGCCTATTTTCTGAACAAGATGTAAACCAAATGTGTGTTCACAGCATTGAAAATGACCATGAAATTATCTTTTCAATGTTTCAATGTCCTAACATGCCATGACCGGTGGCCACATGTTTCCCCCAGTTATATTGGGAAACCAGTAGAGAGATACACAGCAATGCTTAACCTCAATAAATATCCCATGCCCCCAGAGACAGCTCTGAATTTGTCCACTGGTGATTCATCTGGGAACTCATAGTGCAAGACAATCACCGGCAGGAGAGACCATCTGAAAGGCATTTGTAAACACGTGTATAAATCACACTGACTACCAAAGCCAGGGTAGGAAAAGCTCCACAATATCATTTGGTTGGATTATTGTTGAGCTGACCACAGGACATTGCTAAGGCATCCTTGATTCTTTCAGAGTTAAGAGAGTTTGACCTTTCAGTGTCCTCATCAGTTATGTTGACTAATTGAGCCAATTGTAGCCTACACACCTGCTACACACCTGGATATTTTCACGACTGCCAAAGCCAATGCTAATGCAGCCAATGCTAAATGCTTAGCATGTTTTGTCAGCAACGTTTAGACATTTGAGGGATGGCATGGCCGATGCATTTTAATAACAATAACTTGGACAGAAACCTGTGAAACGCTTCAGTGATAAGATAGTTCTGTAAAAGATAACGTTCTGTGAAAGATAATGCCAGCTGGGAAATTTGAAAGGCAGATTTTACACTCATTATATTATTACAGGACTATTTCTTTGGAATTAGGACCTCTTTCTGGAATATAAAGAGGGAATTTTTGGGATTATCGCTGTTTGTATCAGACACATGTTTAGATAACTGCTAGTGTACTGTATCTTTAATGTTGGAATTGTAACACAATTTTGGCAATGTACAATTACTTCTTCAGAAGCAGACATTACCACTGAGTTATAAACACCCACACACAGGAAGAAATGTCATACCCGTATTTCAACATTCATCTAATCCATATGCAGTGACAATTTTATTGTAGTCATAAAATGCTTGCAACTGCTCTTAAGCACATTGTATTTTCAGCAGGCGTTTTAAAAAGGATTAAATTACACTCAAACGGCATCAAGATAAATGGATTGGCAGTATTAGAGTGAGTGTGTTTTTTTTCTTCTCAACACAGGGAATTTTCCTATGCAGTGTGCCAAGAGCAGAAGGGGAAAATCAACTCTGTTCAACTATTTGTCAACTCCCTTTAGAAACATTTAATAGTAAAACAATTTATGGCTCTGGTTTCCAAAGGATACTGCCAGTGAAGTTCATCACTTAGAAAGAGGCAATAAATGCTGCCATTGTTTCCCGATTATTAAAGGAAACTCTGCAGGAAATGGCTCTATCTATCTATCTATCTATCTATCTATCTATCTTGATTTATAAATGTATTAATATTGAGATAACAAGCTAGTCAATATGTGTAACTACCAAGTCTATTTTTCTGTTTATCTGTCAGTCAACTTGTCAACTCGTCTCACCCACGCTCGGCCTATCTCCTTCCACGTCAGCCCTGAGCAGAGGCAGAAGACACACTCTTCATTCAGGAGGGGCAACGACAGTACCAGACCACGTGAAGGAATCTACCATGCGGCGCTACCTCCACAAGTGAGTTGCCATATGGCCACAGCACAGCGCTAAAGTGATGCCATGGGTTGTCGGTTAGACAACGCATTCACATGTCACGAGCGTCAACGACAATACTCATTTTTGTTGAAGCCTTTACACATCGGATGAAGATGTGAGACTATGATATCCTTATTATATTGGGCAGTAAAGGACAGACAGAGAACCACTGGACAATCTCTCGCAGTGATTTGCTCACTGTCTCCATTTTACATGTATTTCTCATTCACTTTGGTACATTTCTCAGATGAGAATTGACATTCTCAAAACTATGTGTTAAACCTCCACATCA
>JAODTR010000017.1:991192-1019327 GCA_025399935.1 Amblyopsis rosae
CAGACAACACAGCCCTCAGGTTCATGGGGGCACCCAAACCTCTCCACCACGATAAGGTGATGGTTCCCGGAGAGGGTCAAAATCAATAGCATTATATCAGCCCTGACTCTACCCCCACCCCCCCTCCAACAGCTAGCTTGTTATGAGAGGATCTGTGAAGGAATGGCGGGTGTGTCCAGAGTGAGATTAACTAATTGGATTCCCCACACAAATCTTGGGCTGTGTGTATGCTTCTGCATGTGTGTGTGTGTTTGGGGGGTGGGGGGAGGGGGAGGAACACTTTCAGAGGCCAGAGAAAAGGGAAGACATCCCTCCCTGTAGTCTCAACAAGCTAGATGCCTTCATCTCACTCTCAGTTATATTCTAAGAAGGACAGAGGGAAGGGGAGGATTGAATTTCTGTGAAACAAAAAACAAAGCTGCTATATATAGCTAAATATTTTTTATTTCTTTGAATAAATCCCCCCAAAATGGTGCTAAAAGCATCACAGTGCATCTCTGTTTCCTGTGGCTGTTTCCTGTTGTCAGAAATGACCACATTATATCTCAATCAACTAAGCTGAATAAGCTGAAGTTAGAGGAAACATTAGAAAGCCTTTATGTAAGTCTTTTTTTTTCCTGTGTGGGGAATACACACATCTCAGGGTTCCCGGAGAAAGAGACAAAGGTGTGGTGATTGGAGTGTGTAGGTCACGACCTCCAGCTTGTAATGATCACCTGATGGATGTTGTAAGATGGAGGTCAAAAGTGTGTCAGAGAGAGTGGGGAAATGCCATAGAAGGTTATGGGGAAGTTAGCATTAACTAATGCTTGTTGTGGCTCACACAATAGTATTGTCTGAATTAGAAAATAAATAAGTTTGTTAAACTCTTAGTTAGGCAATATCTAATTTTAAATCCACATGCTGGATTGAACTGTATATATACCATCATAAATGGCAGCGTGCGTGGACTACATTTTTCTTGTAATGCATTGATAGAAGAAACCTATAGAGTTGATGGTTTAACAAATGTCACAAATGTAATTTATTCTACACATTTTAATTAAGTGTTAACGTGTATTAAACAGCGGCGGCTGGTGATGAAGGGCGCAGGTTTGGGAGTGAAATGTTTCAATGACTGTAGCTTTGTTGTAAATATTGGGGGGGTGGGGACACATTAAGCAGGGGTTCTGCAAGTTGCCCTCCATAATTTTGAGGTTTAAACAATTTTCTGCATTCTGGTGAATTTCTAGCCTAGTCACAGTAAACTGGAAATTATAATTATAAATATAATTCACAGGTTATGTGAATAATGGAAACAAATGTGTCTAATAAATATGATTCTGGGGTTCAACCCTCCAACTAATCTCAACTTCTTCCGTTGCTCATCACTATATGTCACATTAATGTGCTGATAGAGGCCCTTGTAAACATGTCAACAATGTTTAGAAGCAGATTTTCATCATTAGCATTGTCACGCACAAGACTAGATTCCGGCATGATGCTAGTGCAGTGCTTTAATGAGTCATTTCAGTTTTTCTGTTTCTTTTAAGAGTTAACAATCATTTTTACAAGAATTGCCAACAGCTAAATTAATGTTGTTAAGTTCCCCAATGAAAAGTATAGGTTCAACATTCTATTTAGTCAATGAGTTATGAAGTTGGTCATCATGCATGTATATCAAAATACCTCTCCTGTCAAGTAGGCAGGTCTTGACACAGTTGTCCGAGAATTTACACAGGTAAAGGCTGGCTCTGCGAGACTATCCTCCAAACACCATACGTCAATCCACCACACATAAAAGCCAGTGCAGGCTTTTGCGAGTTCAGTGTGCATCTGACTGAGTATAACCTACAGTAACTTGACATGCCAGATGGTTTTTACAGAACCATCTGAAAAGTTGTCCTGTACTGTTTGGAAAATGGCAGGTGCTTTCAAAAAATATTTGGCAGGTGACTAGATGAATCATCTATCACTGTCTCTGAAAAGGCTAATGTTACCTTAACCACGGCAGTAGTTTCTATTAGGACACTAATTGGCCCTAACCCCTGGTGTTTCGCAACAAGCGTGTAACTTGAAGCAAGACAGGTTCTCGCATAATCCTGCGAGATCCAAAACTTCCTTGCAAGGTAAAGCAACCAGTTCTTTGTGTAAAAGTTGCTTTATAACTCACAGCTACTCTCAAGGAGCCAACTATCACAGTGCTATCTCATCTTAAAGCATAAGTCCCACCACTTAAATGTTACATGGAGATCAAACCGTTTATTCTTCAGTAAGAGTTTCTTATGGAGCTTCACTGATAAGAAGCAACACGTCTGGTGGAGAGAAGACTATAGCCCGTTCGCTAATGGGAATAACTCTATTTCCACTGATGAAGGCAGCTGACCGCACTGACGCTCAGTTGCGTTTTATAGTCAGATATGCACAGATGATTAGGCCAGCTGTGGAGTGTCATATATTCCCAAACATACCCAGCAGGAACTGAACTCTCACCCCTCGCACATATGGGTTACAGGGTCCGGCCTCACACTCTAGTGCATGCAATTTAATGCACAGTCACACTAATATTAAACGCAGGCACATGTTCCTGTGTGTGCTGCACACATGCACGCACACGCACGCGCGCACACACACACACACACACACACACATACACACAACGCACAAAAAATAGAGGACAACACATATGTAAACACATTTGTTGCCTGTGTGTTTTTGTAACCAGTGTAAAACCATTTTTCTGTTAATAGGGTGTCATAGGTTACGGTCTGATAAACAACTTAACCACGCGTATGCAAAAGAAAAAAGAAAAGAAAGGGAAACATCGATAATGGTCCCTCGCCCGTGTCTGAGTATCAACCAGAGCAGTTAGAAAGGAAGCAGGAATAAAGGATGTGAAAGTAGTGTAGAGTATTGCTTTCTATAAATCGCCTGCTTCTCTCACTTTGCTCCTTCTGCCACTTGCTGCAGCAGTAAAGTGTCTTTGTGTCAGCTGGGATCGTCACCCAGTTGTACAGCTACGTTGTTTTGGATCAGTGAGCTTACGATAGCCGGCAGCTCCCTTGCCCCCACGATTCCCTCGGACCCTGCTCTGTTTATTTTGGAACAAGAACAAGACAAACTGAAGTGACATGTTATTTATTTCCCCCGCTCTTGCCCTCTCCTCCCCTTAACAAGCAGAGCTGTGATGAAGAATTCCACTATAATCCATCAGTATCAGTGTGAGCAAAGTGTGTGCTCTTCCAGTGTCCATACCGTGTGGTCCGGGCACGCAAGCACGCACGCACACACAAACACACACAACACACACACACACACACACACACACACATTATCAGATAAGGGTGCATGAGTGATGACTAATGGGAACTGAAGCAGTTGTAAAAGTACCTTGGGGTGGTCTCAATATTGTTGTAATGTGTTGGTTCTGACAGTGAAAACAAACTAGACTTATTTACATAGAGCTTTTTCATTAGTGTTAGATGTATTTAATTAAAAGGACACATTTTGTTAACATATGCAAGGGTGATAGCCCTTTACAGTAATAATTGTAGCAAAAGTGTGTAAAGGTATTTTTGTTTATTTCAGTACATTTGCAAAAACGATATATTTATTTTGAGGGGCTGTTTAACAAGGGTTGGCTTTATAGCCCACATGATTGATGAAAAGGACTCAGGTTAAAGAGAGATGTTTACTGTATATATATAAATGCTCCTAGAATATTATAGAATTTATTTTATTGTCAATAATACCTCAGTAAACCTAACAAGAACATTTGGTGATTTCACAATAGCTGCACAAAAAAGTTTAACGTTGTCTGAGGTTATCATCAGCAAGTTCTTTTTATTTATTGCATGGTGTTTCGTTTTAACTGCTCTTCTCCATAAAAGTGCATCTGTGAGCCGCGATAAAGCAGAAAAAGGAGAAATGTGGAAACCTCAGGCGAAACTCAGCACACATACAGTAACATTAATCTCTTCCCGGGGGCCATGCAGGTAGCAATTTATGTAACTAGACATTTTTTTACAAGATTGTTTTATTACCTTAGAGCAATTACAATATTCATATTCAATGGATGCCTCAAAACAATAAAGGATAACCCCGTAATAAAGTATTCCCATACAGAAACCATGTAACAAGAAAATGCAGACATGCAGATCAATGCTAGTCATTTGTGCTAGCAAAGCACAGCTAGTGGAGGAAAGCTAATGTTGGGTGTTACTTGTCGTTTTTCAAACGGGTCGTTTACCTTTGTTTCAGTGAGCATAGTAGTGAAAATGTGCTGCTGATGACAGCTCATGTGAAATGAAACATTTTTTTATCCGCCGTTTTTGTGTTTGCGTCTCAGCAGGCAGGCAGCGCTGGGCCGTAATCTCTCCTCCCTGTATGTCCGTCACTCAGTGAATTCACCCTCTGTGGAAACGGCCGGGCGGTCGGACCACTGCCGCTTCACGGCCCTAATTAATAGCAAACCTCGGCACCCTTCACAAATTACACAGTGTACCGCACAAGGTTGGCTCAGGACAACAGTCTGCGGTCGGCAATAAAATAGTTCCTTCATGGCCACATTAAAAGTCAGGGCGCTAGGTCAGAGAGCTTTGAGATCATACGTGATTGGCCATCGACTGTCGTGTCTGGCTGGCCAGAGTATTATTTGAGAAGGGTGGTGAAAGGGCTCTCAAGCAGAGCTGCCCAGGTGGTGGACTCTCTGAGGGATTCTCCTGAGAGCCATCCAAGGACATCCAGGAACCGTTCAGCAGGGAGGGGGCTCTGTTACCCGCCTGCACCCTCCACTCCCCTTGGGTATCCTGCCGGCCCGGGTTGTGGTCCACCAGCCAGTGCAGCAGTAGGTACCTCTGGAGCCAAGGTGGAGTGAGAAAGGAAGGGAGGAAACTCAGAGAAACCATGAAAAATGTGGAGCATGAAAATGTCTCCCTTGGTTTATGGCAGCGCTGCCTAGCTTCCAAGAGAAACACATCTTTAAATTTAACTTGAGATGCATTTTTTTCCCCTTCTTTTTCTTCCACTCCCAACTGTTGGCAAGGTTTGATTCTGAAATTAGGCCAAAACGCTTGGAAACTGCAACCATGTTAAAAAAGCACTCAATAACGTGGCTCTCTGGCTATGTGGCGACAGCTTCTGTAAGAGGGGCTCGACTTTCAGCGATTGCAAACATGTTTGATACGGCCTGCACCTTGGACGGCTGAAGAACAGAGGTCCAAGTGCTAAGACTATTGATTCATGTGGATAAGGAACAATCGTATGTTGAAATAAATTACTGTAGATTGTTCATCAATATGGCTCTGCAAATGTGGCTTTTGTGTTGTTGTTTTTGTCAAGCACAAAGGTCTACTGCCGTGGTTGGTCAATGAGCGGTTCCCTGTTTCAGTGTATCAACAACTACTCCTAGCAACAACATATAATTCTATTCAGGGAGAAATCGCCCAGCTGGGTTTGGAATAAAAAAAACATAAATAAAGCATGCGATACAAGTTATTCCACCGAAATGGATTAAAATGACAGGGATGACTAGAAACGGTTCTGGCACCCTCTCAAATTAAAGGTTTGCTCTGCGTAATAATATTTTGCTAGCCTCATGAGGAAGTAATCTCTCATACTGATGACTCAGGGCTAATTTAGGCAAGAGCATCCCTTGCCAATATCATAAATCAGCTTTTGATGGAACAAACATGCCTCTGATGGAACTGGACCCACCTCCGGCGCTTAGACTCGCTTCCACAGTCAGGCGGGCGGATTTTAATGAAACGCTCCATTGAGATTAACAGATTCTCGCTGTGTGAAATGCAACATGGTCTCCAATCACCTGAGTCCATGGATCAATAATGTAATATTAATAACACATCTGAGTGTTATAAATACAAAAATGGTTTGTTATATCTGTTTTTGTTTGATGTATCATATATACCAAAAAGTCAAAACATGGACAAACACCATTATAAAACTATGGGCCTACCTGTGACTGTGAATCTATAAATCTCTTTGTTGCCACTTACAGTGGGAAACTGGACCTCTGCTGTATGCTGTTTCATCACCCTCTAACATAGTTGTGTCTACTGATGTTCCTCAGCCTGCATGAGATATGACATTACCTATTTTTTCAGTGAACGCCACGAGCTATACTAGCTCTGACACATTACGGTCACCGAGGACAAATCTCCATCAGCATTATCAAACAACTTCACAGATAATGGCTCAAAGCGTAAGAGACGTCACAGCTTTTAACTCTGATAATCCCTCAACCACAAGAGACAGAACCCTAACCCCCCTGCCCGCTTTCAAAGAGGTAATTTGTTTTAAACAGTTACTTTTTCAAAGCGTTAAATACTGCCGAATCTGCAGAGGTAGTTTGTTTTATGGGTTACCCTGTCCCGGCTTTGCCAAGTGGGGTGTATAGGACAGCCTTTTAATGGAGGCAGAAAGGCTGACATTAAATACAGGCCACATGGACTTTCTCCTATCCTGGTCATAAAAGTTCTTAGGACAGTTCACAAATCAAGGCCTCTCAGTATTATGTTAAGCGTTTCGATTGTTATTGTTATTTTACATTTGCGAATACTGGTTTAATTTACAGCTTATCCTGGATATTTGGAGACACAACCCACCCAGACGTTTTATATGTGAACCCTTAACAGTTAATATTTGCGTGATAGAGTGTTCATGGCTTTCACTTTGTTCTATGGAAAGTATAGCATTCATAACTCTGACCATCAACTTTTCATCCTGAATCGTGGATTCTGACTTCATGATTAAGATGAGTGTAATAGTAGTAATAGTAATGATAATACTAGTAATAATAGTAATAGTTCATAACGTCTACAGACCAGAGCTTTTTTTTTTTACTCTATATAGCATTTTGCTTGCTTGTGTAAAATGTATCCTAAACAATATGGGAAATGAAACAAAAGGCTGTATAGTCATATGCACACTCAGTAAAGGGTAACATGGAAAGTGAAATGCTATGTGCGAGGCCTAAAACGGAAAAAGAGCAGCTCTCCGGGGGTCTCTCCTCTTTCCGGAGCAGAGGAAAGTGGAGCCTGAATAGAGTGAGCTTCTGGTGGTCTATTGGCCGTAGGTGTCCGCGGTGATGCTTCAAACATGATAACACACAGGTCTTCCTTTTTGTGGTTTAATGCTTTTAGGTATTCTTATAGTTCAAGTACAGACATTAGGGAAGTTCAGTTAACTAAATTAACCTGTGAAGGAGGTTTGCTTTAAATGTAGGCTATTCATAGAGATACTCGTGAATCTGTATGGTTTGGGTTTTATCATTACTGTTATTATTAGCATGCATTAAATATATTAGTCTGATCAGAAAGTGTTATTTGAGGTATCTTGTTTTGCAAGACATGGCCTATTTGAAGTTGTCTGCTTCCTCTTTTTAGTTCCACAAAGTTTATTGCATTTATATCACAAATATTTTGTATTATGATTGGTATGCACAAATATGATTTGTCAGAGGTGAAATTCTATTAAAATATTATATATTGATCCCTGAAAAATGGTTTATAGCTGGTGAAATTTTAAAATTATATATTGTTGAGATTACATTTGAATGAGGTTTTACAGGCAAAACAACAATAGCAATAGACATAAACTATATCCTATACATTGACAACTGCTGCCCATTGTTGATCCAGATTCTAACACAAACTGTGCTTGATTAGGCCTAAATATGACAATATATCTGAAGTTTTGACAAAGAATGATGAGCTGTCCAAGGTTTATGGTTTGCTAAATCCTTCTCACAGACATATATATATATATATATATATATATATATATATGTGTGTGTGTGTGTGTGTGTGTGTGTGTATATTTTATGACAATATTGTTCTTCTAAAATATTGAAAATTGAAAATATTGCGCAATTCATGTATACAGTAGCGTATTTGAGTGTTATGTTTTTTTGATTGCAATATTGGATTCTTACCGTTTACCAGTACCCAATAATTATGAGCATTACATAATAATGTTTACTCTATAAACGCACTTATAGCCTATAAACATGCTGACTGGACCATATGGATATAGCTTAGCCTATATACACATTTAATTAAATGTGTGGACTATATTTCGCAGAATATCGAACCGTTAAGGTTCCAGAACAGGCTAGTGTTTTGAGTTTTTAGTCAGATTTAACGATGACTTATATAATATCCGCGTAGTTTTGATATCTATAGCCAGAAATGTAGCCTATGCCTCATATATTTCAACTAAACAGTTCCCCGTTTGCCAACACTCGCATTCTTGGAGATTATTTGTTTTATTTAATACAACAGGCATGCAGCAAAAGACCATAGGCATGTAAAAATAAACATCTAATTGATCAGACACATTATTCAGACAACGACTTTTTCCAATACGCATTTGACAGGCTAAGTGGCTTGCTTAGATTTAGAAATAAATATAAATAATATGTTATATGTTGACAGGAAACAATAATGCATTCGCTAAGAAAATCAAATGTTATAGGCTACAATTGCAGGCCGTACCGTGCCCATATTTCAAGGCGAGACGTCTATTATGGAGAGAAATAAAAATAACCTAGACAAAGCCTTATTGCACTCATAATTCACTGATTGCACATGGCAATATCTTAATATTTCAAAACTTCCCGCATGAAAACACGTTGTGTAACTCTGCGTGTTAATTTACTGTAAAATAGCATAAAGCGGTAGGCCTACAAGCTTATGTGTTATCGTGCGCACTTGATATATTCGAAAAGAAAATAATAATAATATTATTAATACTATAATAATAATAATAATAATAATAAATAATAATAATAATAATAATAATAATAATAATAATAATAATAATAATACGTGTAATAATTTTCATATTATAAGAAACATTTTATTTACAATATGTTCAGTGCAAGTATTAACAAAATATTATATCTTGATGGAAAATGTACGGACACCGCGCAACATCCTTGGATTTCAAAACGTAGAACAAGTGGTTCGTGACCTAATAATACAATTCACAATTGCTTATTTTCTTTCCAAAAATCATCATCACGCCTGTAAAATAGTTTGGGCGGATTGTAACTTCAGGACTACAGCCTTTGCAGGTCACCATAATAACATTTTAAAATAAATCCAGAAACTAACACCGTCCGTTTGGCCTATATTAATATCTGTGATAATGCCACAGTCTCTGGGACAGCGCAAGCTATCGCATTGTCCATGCCGGTAACCAGCACACCGCCGGCAATGATGACGCTGGTCTTGTTGTGCTCGCTAATTTCCGCGTCACTTTTGTCGCACTCGGGAACTTCGTCGAATTCAGACGCCTCACTAGCCTCGCTGTCACAATCGGACTCGTCAGGCTCTTTGGACTCGGCCTCCGTCGCAGACTTGTCTGTCTGCTCCTTCTCCTTGTCTTTCTGCGCCTGCGCCTCCTTCGAATGTCTCCACTTCATGCGCCTGTTCTGGAACCAGACCTTGACCTGCAGAAGGGATCCCACACAGCATATTCATTACTAGGAAGTGGTTTCAGAGGTTTTTGAACCACAAAAGAAATGCACATGCGTGCGTGAATGAGTAGAGGTCGCAAGTTAACCTTTTAAGAAAATGTCATCAACTATATTCAACGAACCATGCGCCTGATAATTAATGTGTTTGTAAAACCACATTTTAAATTAGATAAAAATGTTCATAATTTAGAAATATATGCCACAGATTAAAAGCCACTGCTATCTCGGGTTGAGTGTGGGTTTATAAGAAATATTGGGAATTACACTGCTGCAGTTATTGTATAACGCTATGACGGTCAATGCTCATTTAGGAGTATGTAGAATTAGCCAGGCTCCTCCATAACAAAACAACAATGCTGTGACGTCAAATGTATAGGCTACCATTAAATGCATGTTGGTTAATTTCTACAAATGTAATAGGCTATATATGATCATATAAGAACATTGCATGTCTTATTAAGCATACGCCAACGAAACGGATGACTACTTTACATTATTTAGTACAAGTGATAAACATAATATGCTGCTATGCAATGGCAGTGGGCTGTTGCAGAATGCAGCCTGCACCTGTTTCCAAAAGGCCATGTTTCTCTATTCTTACCTGAGCATCTGTTAGCCCCAGCATGGCGGCAAGTTGCTTTCTATCGGGTTTGGTGACATATTTCTGTATTTCGAATCTCTTCTCCAGGCCTTTTCTCTGCAGGTTTGAGAAGACTGCCCTTGACCACGACCTCTTTCTCTTGTAAGTCTGTGGCATCGTGTCTTTCGTGAGGACAGCGTAGGGACCTGCGTAGAAGACACGAAGATATAAGGGGTCAATTCAAACGATTCTTAAATATAGCGACATTTGAAGAGAGAGCGAGGGGGAGATATACATTTTGTCACGGAATCCCTCGTTTGTGTTCCTCCTATCGGGGGTTCTACCTGGGAAGGTGTCCTGAAACTGATGCTGGCCTGTTTGTCTGCTGTTGTTGCCTAGCGAACTCATCGCGGAGGACGCGTCGCTCATTCCCGGGTCTAGGGATGAGAAGTACTGGCTCGCCGGAGGCTGAACTGGCACGTGGATCCCTGACTGACGGTTCGAGCTAACGATCGATGTCAGATCTGTGTCAAAGCGAAAAATAGACTATAGTCAGTATATTTATTATACCGCAAAGACACACGGCTGTCTTCCTGCTGAGAAGGCTGTATGCCACTATACTAATCTAGCAACACATGTTGTAAATAATCATTCAAACTGACTCTTCATGTGGCAAATGTAATGTGTTTTGTGTGGTCTGTTTGTGTTTGGTGAAGCTTAAGGGTGAACGTAACGTCATCGTGTGTTAGCGTGCTTGTCGGTCAACCCTCACCTCTTAGAGACGATATTTCTTTGCTTTTAGGGTCAAAGTCTGTCGACAATATCCGATCAATTCCAAACTTTAGGTCTTTACTTGAAGGCGGAAGGGCTTGTTGGGAGTTAAATGTTCTTGGGACAGAGGTAAACTGTAGTCCGTGTCTGTGATAAGCAGACGCTGGATTCACTCTTGCACCAAATACAGAGGCGTCTGCAGCAACCGGAGACGGGCGCAGAGGTGAGCCGCTGGAGTGTGTGTGCGCACGGTGTCCCATGTGCAGCAGGAGTGCCGAGGATCCGGGGATATTCTCCGCATCTCCAGCCTGCAAAATATCTGCGATGCAAAACGAGGGTTTCTTCATTGTATCCATTGCAAAACCACCCGCGCAATATGCGGACCAAAGACTGAAATTTGATGCGTAAAATGGATTGAGTCCGGCGGTATACATCCTGGAGAATTTACTGCGCCTTAATGTTGAACAAAGTCGACGTTATACCAGAAAGGGACGCATGTAAGACGGTATAGACGGCGATCGTAATCGTGGAAGACGACCGTCCTCTTTGTCTAAGTGCCAAGTAAGTTCTCCCAACTCTGAAATCTTAGCCCAGTAGTTTCACTTGCAAGCTCCCTCGGTGACACTGATTGGTTGCCTTCTGGCCAATGAATGTTTTGCGTTGCTCAAATGACGCCCTTACTATAAAGATGCTGTGTGCCCAACACAGATGCCAGTGACCGTGACACTTTTGGCCAATTTTGATCCTTAGACGATGGATTGATCTTTTAAACTGAGAGCCCCTCTCACCACACACACACACACACACACACACACACACACACGCACACACAACACACGCATCATTATGTTATATATATTTATACGCCTAACCAAAAACGTTTATTCTTTAGAATTTATAATTCTTCGATCCTGCAGGCCTATAATTTTAGAAAATATTTGTTTAACTAATTTTGACACATGAGCAACACGATTTGACATCGCCATGTGTACAATACATGTTTACTTTGAACTGTTTACAGAGCAATCTAATAGCCACGGTTATGATAGATTTTTTAAACAAACAATATAAATCGATTATAATATTAGGTCAGACGTACCGCTCCGAGTCTGGCGCTTCTGGGTAAAATTGTGTCTAACATTATAATGTGAAATAACTATTTAACTCTCCTTTCCAGTCGGAGCACATAAAACAGGGAGTTTCTATTAGGTCATCCTGTTTTTGATAGGCTGTGATTCGTGTTAAATGAGCGGATATGCCTGCGAGATGTGTCCCAAAATAGAACATGTTTTAGTATTTTAGGATACAGCAGAAATCCTTATTTCTTCCGGAGCAGAGGGGGGAAACTTCATAATGACTGTTAGAACTTCCTTTTTTCAATATTTGTGCTACTTTATCTCAACCTGCAAGTTGCACGGTGACGCAAATCCGTCCCTGCGCTCATAATAAACAGAGGAAATCTATTCCCCTCTGAAACCAAAACACAATTAACTTCAGAAGCAATACTTCAACCGCATGCCCCTCAAGATTCACACGTTATGCCAATAACGTCGAAATAATCCTTATACTCTGTTATTTCTTAGTGTATTCAATACTGTTCATGCTTAATTGATTGAAAATATATAAGCTTATGTAATTTACCTGTGTGCTATTTGGAGCTAGGCTTGCTAAATGCAGTTTAGACACTTATTGATTGTGTTTTATCATTAAAGTAATTGACTAATTTACATAATTTCTTATAAACCTAAGCGTATGTCTATATTTCAGTTCTAAGTCTTTTCGTTTAGAAATTCGTTTGCGCGCACGCGTTCTGTCGACAGCGATGGGTCGGGCGTGCGTCAGCCTGAAAGAGACGCATGTGCTCAAGATGTGTATTATCTTCCTCTTCTGTTTGGGGGCTCCAAACGCTCCACATATTTATTTTGCATTTGCTCGAACAATGGCCTCTGAAGTCCCAGTCCGCATTCATTAGTCATGATCCATATAGCCGGAAGAGTCTATGACCCTGACTGACTCCCTTACTCCTGTTTTCGAGTGACATTTTTCCGGGTTAAAATTAGAAATGAGATACAACGTTTTTGCTCTCTATCATACAGTCAAAACAAGCGAGGAAGGATGTGGGAGCAACAGCGAGCTCGGTTATTTCAGGTGCTGATGATCTTAAATGTGAAGCCTTAAAACGTCGGCCCAGTGAAAGTCATCACAAGACTATAATTTATATTTCCAACATTACATAAGCTACTGCAATGTAAAATGTATGTTAATGTTATTATTATTATTATTATTATTATTATTATTATTATTATTATTGATTTATTTACTTACTTTAGTTATTTTTTACATTCTGAATATTTTAGTGGAATATTTGTGTGTGTGTGTATCTATTTCAACCTGGGTAAATTCAAAGTGAACCAGCATCTTAACTTGATGTATGCACTATGCACGTATGCACATATGGACCTTATAATGGTAAAAATATTTGTATATGTAGGCTATTCGGTTCTTTATGCAAGATACAGGTTTCAGGCCTACGGCTATGATAAGCTCTATATGATAACCTAAAGAGCTAAGCCTAAAATAACAAAAAATTGTAAACATATGGCCTATACGAACAGCTTTTACTAGCATATTATCCAGATAGGCTTATTCTCTAAACTAGATTTAGAATACATGCATCGAAAGACACACGATTAATATCATAAATCGACATCAAATAATTTACTATATACGGTATAGACCAATAACCTATAATTCTGAAACTATTTTTAATCAACCTAATTTTTCTAAACTGTGTCTCTGTGACGTCACAATCTTATAATAAAATGGTATGCAATCACTATAGTCTTATTAATAACTTTCACCTTTAATACATTTTCTTATTTTACATATTTATATGCATTTATTCAAATGTATTTTTCTTATGGGAAGTGACAATTGTGTATATAATTCTCACAGCAAAATAGGCCTATACTGACTTTTGAAATTCGTAAACATGTTATGTCTCAGACAGTGTATGATTGGACCATGTCCGCATGTCCTGCTGCAATCATTAAAACAAACACGTTGACATGAAATGTCAATTTACCCATATAACATAAACACCGTGGATTGAAAACAAAGAGCCACCGCTGTGCACCGTTGCCTACAATGGTGCTATCAGTTCACTGAGGCCTATTGTTTGTTTCTTGATTGCTTGCTGTGTGTTTTTCAGGAAGTCTTATCTTACAGCTCTATACGAAGAACTATGGGAGCCTATATGCCTATGAGATTGAATTAGACTATTTTCATTAAATTGAGAGTTATTAATCCCCCCTGCATAAAGCTCAAACAGGCCAAGTCAAGATGACTATTTCTGGAAAATGTTTGCCACAGGAAGGAACTTTAGCAGATTTAATGGGACCGGGGCCATTGTACACAGCCTTCTGTATGGCTCGCTGCCATGCTTTCCACACTAAGAGAAACAAGAACTATAGGCTATTGCCATATGATGCCTTGCAATGTATAGACACATTTCAAAACAAGGTTGCTAATGCAATAGGCCAAACACTGCAAAGGCCTTTTGACGAACAATTCAAATCGGCTTTATAGCATAGCATATGTTCAACAAAGTCATAGTCCTAAATAATTTTTATTTTAACCAAACAATCATGATCTGAACTGATTGCAACCTGCATTCATGAGACATCGGTGAAATGGACGAATAACACAAAATATTACTGCGGTCTGCTTATTGCTAATAATCAGAATTCGATTGCTTACATTGTTCACATAAAGCTTAAACAAAATATATAGTCTATCAACTAACCTTTATGACCAATAGGTTTAGCATGCCTATACTATTATTGGCAATAAATGAAACCTTAAAATTAGATAAGTCATGGGCTTTTATCTATCTATCTATCTATCTATCTATCTATCTATCTATCTATCTATCTATCTATCCATCCATCCATCCATCTATCTATCTGTCTGAGAGAGAAAGAGAGCGAGAGAGAGATGTGCATATTATCGAGCCTGCATATAAAGGCATCAACCGTTAGTTTATTTTCTATAACCTATACCTATCAGCACACAAAAAATGTCTCTTCCTCACACTTAAAGAACTTTGCGTTAGCCTATACAAAATAGGCCTAACCCTAATAATTAATTCACAAGGTTATGCTTTTTTAAAAACGAATGTGAATAGTGAATCATATTGTTTTCTCCTTAATCCCCCTGGGCGTTATAGGGACTTTCTCAGAAAGACGGGCACCTTATGGAGATATTAAGTGGACATTACAAGGACATTTTATGTTCTAGACTAATCACACTCGCCTCTGGCTGCCCTTTCCTTTAAAACACTCCATGGAGAACCTTTAATGGAAGTTTTTAAATATGACGACCCGTCATTGCATGTAGCAGCTTGCCTGTTTACATTAAAACTATACCTCGACGCAGATTAAAGTCGGCCTTCCGCGCCTCTTATGAGGTGGGTTTAAGGCCCTCAACACTTAATTGTGCTATGTACACAAGGCTAAATCACTAAGCATTCCCCGGGTCGCTGTACTAAATAGGAGACGAGACTAATGGAAACACAAAAGGTCATAATAACAAACCATTAGGCCTACTGTTTCTTCTCCGGCGTGGTGGCGCGGTGCCATAAGCACTAGATTACATGTGCATAAGTGACCTAACACCGTAAACCCACATATTCTCTTCTGGAATAAGGCAGCACAAGTTCAGGTGATAAAAAAAAAAATTACCAAATCAACCACGTGCACTAATAAGGGCTTAAAACTGCTGCAGTAAAACGGCTGCATTTATAGTATACTGTCTTGGGCAACGGGGTTAAGAATGATGAACTTTGCGCATGTTTAGAGCAACCTTCCGCCTCTGAGAGAAAGCAGAGCAGGCAGGGTTATTTGCTACATATGACCCGGGCTGTGTTGGCCAATCTGCTGTATATTAACAAGCAACTGTGGAAAATGTTTAGAAGTGCAATTATTTATGTTCTCCTCACTTTATCTTGAGGCGCAATCTGAGCATTTTGTTTGATCAAACGGTTCCAGAACAGAGGCCTATGATAAACGTAGCCTACAGTATTGATATTAGCCTTTAGGCTTTACCATGTCTGTGAAACCGGCCTATAGCCTATCACATTTAAACTGTTTAAACTAAGCCTATACAATACAAAGAACATATTATACAACATTTTCTTTATTTTCATGCCAAATAAATATGCGATACACATTTTTATAGTTTAGAGATTATGAGGTATATTTTTAAACTATAATTTATGTTTACATGTTAATTGCTTTATGAAGCCAATATAGACTAATACAATCTCTCAGGAGAGCTTTTTCTTAAAAAAAATAGAAGAAAGAAGAAAACCTATAGCCTGCAGCCTGTGCACTCATGCTTTTTTAAATGGTACTGACTCCCATTTTGTCCTCAGACTGCTTGAAATGGAAATTTTCTTTTAATGCAATCTGAAATTTAGAATTATTCTTAAAACAGAACGAATGCATATTCCTAAACTATAAAGTTAAATAAACTTGAGTTTAAAGACAATGTGTATATATTTTTTCTAAGCAGAAATATAACACATCTCTTTATTTATTTCTTTATAAGATACTAGTTTTACCAAAGCATGTATTTTATACCAAAGATTGCTTTTAATATAAACCAATAGACCCACAATATTATTCATCATCATTGTACATTAAATGTAGGTCCAATACTGAATAATATCAATGTAGCCTATTAGTGATTCTGAGGAATATAACACACTTCCATAAAATAAAATAAAATAAAATAAAATAAAATTATAAAATCCAATGATCATTTATTGCAAAACACTGACATCTAGTGGATCTGATGAAAACTGACAGAAAAAAAAGCATTTTGTAAAGAAGTGCCAATTTGGTTGGTTAATAAGTAATTTTGAGGCAAAAATATTAATTTATGGCTATGAATAAATATACAATTGCTTTGCAAAGATACAATTTAAACACTCAGAAAATAGACTCAAGAATGTTTCATTAGTAAAACATTAATTGCAGAATATTCTCCAAAAGTATATAGGTACTATAGGTACACCCCACCCCTATAAAAAGCCATTTCATATAAAAATTGTTACAATTGTCTTACAATTGTAAGACAGTTATCATTTAGATATAAATGTAGTATCTTTCTCAGTCGTTTTGGTACATTTCTCAGATCTAAACTGAAATTCTATAAACTATACTTGTTCAACCTCAACTCCAGATCATCTTTCATTGTTTTTGAATACATTGCAAATTCTTTTGCATATTCATGCAAATGGTTATGTACAATTGTCTGCTGTTTCCTACATTATTGATTGCTTATGGCATGTTGATCAAAATATATTGTAATAGCACCGTGTTAATTAGTCTTACCCCCCAAATCATAGGCATTAGTTAATTGTTTGTCATTACATGCAAAATTGTTTAATGAGCTATCATTTGTATTAGACTACTGCAAATTTGTCCTGAATTGATAAGCTGCTCTCTGATAATCTTTGATGGGGAATATGTGAGGTGGTAGATCAACCAATGATCAACAAACTAGTTAGAGAACTAGATCTCTAAAATATCAAACCTTCATTTGGCAAGCATAGACAGTGCTGTAGCTCTGGGGTATAATGTTTATTTTTTTCTCCTTTGTGCTATGCAGTGTCGTAAAGCGGTATTACTGTACTCTATTCTACTTTCTTTTTTCACAATGACAATGTCAACAAATTACAGCACAAACAGTACTTTTTGTGTATATACAGTACAAAGAATACAGTAAATGTGAACTCAGTTCAATCTCTTACAGTAATTGATATTTCACTACACTATGTGCTGTTGAAATGAATACTGTATACTGAATATAAGGCTGCACATTTAAGTGATTTTAAGGATAAACTGCGAGCACACACACACACACACACACATATACGTGCATTTTAGATTGTGGGTCATCAAAATGTTAGCCTATAGTTCACATTATAAAATGCATAGTACATTGCTATATTGAGAACATGCATGCATTTTACTAGCTTCATTGTAGACAATGACACAAGGTCAAGGACTTGTCATTCTGAATATGACATGTTCATCGACGTATACATTTGCTTTTGATGGATAGACTACTTTTGTTAAGTTACAAGCTTTTGCAAATACCTTACTGTAATACATTGTGTCATGTTTGTATGAATAGTTTCAAGAAATTAACAAGCATGGTTTGCAAGTGTAAAATTGAGTCAAAACATTGTAATTTTACATTAAAATAAATTACATACAGAAAGAGTGCAGCCTTGTGCAGCTTTTTGAGAGTTAGACTAAGGATTTTGAGCAAGTTACAAGCTTTTGCCGGAAATACATTGTGTTTTGCTGTTTGTACAAATGTTTTTGAGAAATATACAAGCTGGTTTGCAACTGTTAAGAATGAATCAAAAAATGTACCAAAGCGACTGAGAAAAACTGTAATCAACAAAAGACTTCCTGGAAATGTATGCATTTATAAGACCAATTTAAAACACTGGGTCCTTAGTTAAATAATAAAAACAGACCTCTGGGGATGGCAATAATGCTTGGGTTTAACCTTTGACCTTCATTAAAGCAGAACCTCAGCCATTGTATGTTGGTATGGGAGTTACAGGAAGTGTGAACAGGTGTCAGCTGGTTGCCTTGAGAAAAGTGTCAATGGATGCATTGGATAGCACCCAATGTTGGTATGTCAATATGTTTAAAATCAGGTTAACAGTTGAATTAGTCTATTCCCTGACCAACACTGACTGAACCTCAAACTCATGCTTAACTCCAGCCATTTTATGAGAAACAAATAAGACTTTAAATCTATACATCTGTCACACCCATGAGCTGTTTCAAGGTAGAGTATGTGAGAGTTGTAAAGATGAACATATTGCTGATGCTGGGGTTAGCCTACATTGTACGAGCCCATTGAGCAACAGATGGGTAATGGACACGCTATTGGACCACTTTGAGGCTGTTTATATAAACGTGTTCTTTTAAAAATGAAAACAAGAACTCCAATTTCTCTTTAAAAAAAACTTCATTACAGAATCAGTCATCATAAGCATAATGCATAATTAACATGTTTATACCTTAACTTATGTAATGACAATTTACTTTTTCCTTAGTGTATATTACATGAAAATAATGCTTTTCGATCATGAACAGTGGGACATAATCTACAATACAGTGCTAAACACTGCACAGCTCAGAACTCCATTTACACATGTAATGGAACTGTCAATTGAAATAAGATGTTCTCATGTAGAGCTACATGAGAACACATAAGTAGGCCTATACATGAAGTGGAGCCCATTTTACAACATACACATAATGTAGATTCTATCAAACCAAAATTAACAACATAATACTGAGTCATAATGATAATAATCAAGTGTCGGTACATTTACAAAACGTTCTTTGGCAGAATAAAAAATATGGAAAAATTGAGCCGAAATGTCAGAAATAACTTTACAAGAGGTAAACATTAAAACCAACGTCTTAAACAAAAATAATAAAATTGACACGCATCTCTTATTAAAGTCCGTATACAAATAAATGTTTTTTTTTTTTTTACACATTTAAAAAGCAAAACACTGCTGTTTGAGGACTATATAACATTTAACATGTTATTAATAAACGCTAGCTGTGGACACGTATTATTACAGAATATATGTTGAAATAATTTCTTCAAGCCATAGGAAGGAGACCTGGCTGCATGAAATTTTAAAAAACTACCCTTAAATCCCTCTCATACTGGATCATTACTTATAAAAACTGTACAATCCCTTATATTACAAAAAGTAAAAAAGGCTAATCAAAGATAAAATCATTCAGTTATAATCTGAGCTCCAGAAAATAAGTACCTTTAAGACACCAATACCCTTTCATGCTAAATATTCCCGCAATGCGGCACCATGGCAGTGCGTGTCACTGAAAATGGTTAAATCTCAGGGCTCTGGACCAGGCCATTGGCCAGTAGCCTCTCTCTCTCTGCATCACCACTGTCTTCACTGGCGACAGCCAGCCGCTCGCAGCAGGGCAACATGGCCAGCAGAGGGCGGTGCAGTCCGTTGTAAAGCGCCGTGCCTAGCAGCAGGATGATGAAGCCCAGCACCTGCAGACCCTGGAAGACCTCCCAGCCCAGCGCTAGGCTCACCATCCAGATGACCAGCGTGCGCATGCTGTCCAGCACCATGCGCGTGGTGGCGCTGATCTCCTTGGTGACGCTGATGCCGGCGAAGTTGAAGAAGGCGATGCTCACGGTGTTGCCCAGCAGCGCCAGGATGATGAGGGGCTGATGGCCGATCTGGCAGAAGGCATCCAGCGCGTCCTCCAGCACCTGCTGGGGGTTCCCACTGAAGCTGCCCGCAGGGATGTAGTACATGGGGATGAGCAGCAGCGACAGCACAAAGAAGCCAAACAGCCCTGCGAGCACACAGTCATGGAGTCTGGTCACACCGCTTTACACAGCGGCAGAATAACACACACAGCAGGGCCACGAGAAAGAACTAACCCTCTGTGTTTAAAGGTGTGGTACACCATCATGGAGAAAGACTTCACTTCCATATATGGTGCTCCCTCCGAAGCTCTGTCCACCATATTGGACAAGAATTACCGAGGCTAGAATAGTGTTGTGTGGTGCGGTCTGCAACACTCTGTGTTCCCGTTTACAAAGCCAGGGCTGTGTAGAAACACCAGCTTCATTTTTCGTGGCGCACACAGAACAGGCTGCTAGCTAATGTGACAAAAAGCGGATTATTGGCATCGTACAATCACTGACTCCGCCTTTAAGGGTATGATTGCTTTAAAACAGATTCTACATACATATGTTGTGTGTAGGTTTAGGCATATTTATGATAGATTTTTAATTGATTTCCATGTTTCCAATGACACAAGGTAAACACAATATACTGTAAATGACAATGTTCAATTTGTCTATCCAGTACACAGTATTACTGTACTTGCCACAGCGCACTCACCAAGTCAAATACTTTATAGTCTACACACACTGCTAAATAAATCACATTCTGGTCCTTTCAGATATTTCTATAATATTATATAAATGCATGCAGCTGTTCATTCAACTACAGGTGAATGAATGTGAATATGCAGGGTAGTTAAACGGTTGCTCTGTGTTTATATGATGAATAAGATCACGGAGGACACATTTAGGAAAAGTCAGTGACAGGCATTATATTTTATATGAGGCAAATTTTAAGTGGATTAAACAAATGAACATATTAATGGTACAATTAAATGTATGTATTCCTACAGACGTACGTGCCTCCTAATTTGCATAGTATTAGAAGCTCATGGGGTCAAGCAGACATCACAGAAAGTGACTGTAGCCTAGCTACAGTCACCTAGCTATTAATAGCTATTAATAGCTATTAATAGTGAATTCAATATAACTGGCTAATCTCTGTCTACCATATGCATTGGACATTTTTTGGGGGGGATTTTGAATCTTTGGATAAGAAATATGACTGCTTAGCAATACATACTTTACATAGACAATAACATTTGGGGGACTGCTTTTGAGCTTTCTTTCCATATCTTTAAATTATACAGTATGAGGATTCAAGAGTTAAATAAAGAGTCAAATATACTTCAGTGTCTTTCTGTCACAGGTGAAAACAAGCATCTTGGATGCCAGTGTACCTTTCCAACACATGTAGTCTAAATGTTGTTCACCGTTCCTCTGGCATTCATGTCTTTAATTCAAACACACCTGCAGCATCCTCAATAATGTCCCCTATAGGTATATTTAACTCTGCTGTACACCTCTGATGATATTTTGTTCCCTTGGCAAGGTGTTAAACACAGACAGACGTTGGGTTTACCTTCAGTGCCCACAGCACGAAGAGGGTGGACATCATGCTTGTAGACAAACTTTTCCTCAAGCACCATCTGCACCGATACAATGACCTGGGCCATGATGATTAGAAGGTCACCTAAACAACATGATTGTAATTGTATTTAAATGGAACATTTATTTACCCAGGCAAATTAGAGGACGTGTGCTGTTGAGGGGAAGGAGACACAAGGGGGTGGGGGATGCAACAATAAATAAACATAGACAGCTGACAAAGCAGAAACAAAACACATATGGGAACCGAGCAGCCAAGACAATGACTATCACAGACCACGCTGGAAACAGAATGAAAAACAAACAAGCAACAGAACATCAGTTCAGCCTACATGTTAGAGTAGCAGCAGTGTCATTTTGACCAAATGAGTATTAATAGCATTCAGAATCTTATTCAATTAAGGCGTAGTTCAACTTTGGATGATTCTGATGATAGTTCCCCTTAACTGAGGAAAAGGGGAGGTTTAATGCTTAAGATATAAGCACAGTATAAAGGATAAAGAAGATAGCTATTTCAATATAAAGAAATAAAAAACACCTACATGTGCAGAAAAATGTTTTTAATATTAAATAGCATAAGATGCTTGGGGCAAAAGGTCAAAAATACAGTTACAGCGATGTCGTCTTAGCTTGGCAGTCTCCACATTCAAATTCCTAGCTCCGAGCTCACGCAGAGCTGCAGCTCTTACCAGTGATGATCTCGCTGAACTTGTGCGTTTGGTCCTTGTGTCCGCTGAAGAAGTCAGCCAGGCCCACCACAACCAGGCCCAAGATAGTGATGAAGATGCCAATCCACTGGCTGGGCAGCAAGCGTCGGCCCAGGAACGCCACAGACAGCAGGCCGGTGAAAATGATGACTGCCCCGCGCAGCATCTGGAAGCTAGAGGCGCTGGTCATGTTGAGTGCTGGAAACATCACAAGGGTTTTTTCGATTAGTTTTCACAGCGATATCTAAAAATGGGATAGAACTGGGATAGATGAATTTGATGCCTACGCCCATTGTTCGTTCAAGCCTGTTGCACAACATTAAAGCTTTTGCATGGAGAAGTATTCATTTAATTGCTATCAGTACTGGAATTAGTCCTCCCAAGTCCCATGGAAGCCAACAGTACAACAAGGCACTCCTTCATTTTGTACTGTACAGTACAATGGCAGAGTTATCCAAAGCAGGTTATAATGCTTCCTACTGCCATTATACTGTGTATTGATAGTGTAGCAAATAGACTAAAACGATGAACAGCCAACCAATATTACTTTTCAGAAATGAGGAGTAATAAATGCTTTGGACACTCACCAACATACATGAGGGAGGTGGCAGTCATGTCACACATGGCAGGGGGAAGGAAAAGGAGAGGGTTAAAGCTCTGGCCAGGGTTAATTTTGGGCTCTGGGCGGCGGCGGTCATGACACAGCAGTATATAGAAGACCGCCAGGCAGCTGAACTCACCCAGGAACATACCCACAGCCTTGGCAGGGAAAGTTACATTAGGCCATGTAGGAGTGTATCCCATACACATGACAAGCAAATGTGTGCACAAAGAATAGCCTAACTGTTGAAAGCCAGACTCAAGTCCACTGTCACAATTGTATTTGTTTGAGACTTTACTTAATGTTTTTGTTGTGAGTCTTGACACTTGGTGTATGTTCCTTCTCTTTTGTGTTGCACAATAAATTAGCGCAAAGTTATGTTAGTCAGTAAATAGCTGCCATCAGCAAACTTATGCTTTTATCCTAATAATTAAAGCTCAAAGACATACGTTGACAATTTCATCATAAATCACACTGGTTAGGAAAACAACTAAATGTATGTAAAGGTAAGTGATTTTAACAAAGCAAGATATGATTGTGTATTGCTAATCGGCAAAACATTACTGGATGTTTTTAGGGGTGACATCAGAAGAAGAAGCAGCAAGTAGTAGTATAAGTACATTATTAGTACATTAACAGGCTATTCTTCAGTACTAAAACATTTTTGTCTTTTCTCCATTTTGTTTTGACTTGATGTGTTAAATACATTTTATTTATAGAATACAATATTATATAATGGCATTGGTATAACAAGACATAATACATGACTGATGGGTACAGTACTCTAAATGTTATATATTATTACCTGTACAAATGGGTGAGAAAATTTGTGTTCAGGGTCATTGTGGCAACCCTTAGCTGTAAACATGTCAGCCCATCTAAGATACGTACAGGAGAAAACATTGATGAGAAAACACTGATGACAAATCTGTATTATGTACAAAAAAGGTTGAGTCAATAATAGTTTCACCATGGAGGCCACAGGAACCCTATAGGTCAAGTGACTGCATAACTCAATCTGCATACTCCTTTGATTTCTATTGAAGTAGCATGACCGGCATGTGAGTCCTATCTCAATATGCAAAGCAAGGGTTTCTACTCCTAGAAAGTGATGACAGAGGTGTTTCAACACTTGCTTATTTGATCTCTGCAACACTCCTGAGTCATGTCAAGTCATCTTAAATGAATCCGCCTTCTGGAAATCAATCTTATCAATCCATTTTTTCAGTCAGATAGGGCATGCATTCTATAGTGTGTTTTATATCTTTTTTTAAAGTCAGATAGGGCATGCATGCTATAGTGTGTGTTATATCTTTTTTTAAAGTCAGATAGCGCATGCATGCTATAGTGTGTTTTATATCTTTTTTTTAAAGTCAGATGGGGCATGCATTCTATAGTGGGTTTTATATCTTTTTATAAAGTCAGATAGGGCATGCATGCTATAGTGTGTTTTTTTTTTTTTTTACATATACCACAGAAACCCATTAATGGGTGACTATAGATTTATCTAGATGAGCCTATGATATAACAAACCTGATTTTTAAGCTATATGACAAGCACAATGAAATGCTACTGACTCAGGTGACCGTCATATGCATTACAGGATTAGTGAAACCTGACAAGCACTTTGTTACACTATGATCTGCAGTGGAACATAACACTGCTTATTAATAACAAACATGTCTTCGTTACTGACAAAATGCATAGCACATCCAATATGTAACTAAATCTAACTTTGGGCTGATAGGCAAAATGGAACTCAAAGAGCTTTAGAGAAGTGATTTGCAAAGCATTTGCTGAGGAAGCTAAATTCCCTCACGCACAGGCTTGCTGCCTGACGTGATTTAATTATCATCATCATGATCATTTTAGTACATTTTCCTAAAGTAGCCCTTGGCCATGACCAGTTAAAGTTAGACTATAGTTATCGCCAGGCTACTGTACAGTAAGCCAATATAGTCTACGGTCATGATCACAGTAGACTTTATGTTATATTAGTTTTATTGTCAATTTCACTGTATATTAGTAAGCTAGTATGTCAGTTAACAAGTATCATTGGTCCATCAAATAGAGTCTTAATATATTGAAACAACAAATTCGTTATAAATGTCAAAAGGTACTGGTACATCTCTTGATTAAATCATAAAGTTGTAGACTAGTGTACGGTACCCGGTAGACTACCGTACTATAATTATACAGTGTCTGT
Organism: Amblyopsis rosae; assembly: GCA_025399935.1. NCBI lineage: Eukaryota > Metazoa > Chordata > Actinopteri > Percopsiformes > Amblyopsidae > Amblyopsis > Amblyopsis rosae. Next base: position 1,016,426 of record JAODTR010000017.1, read on the forward strand.
ATTACCAGTAGGCTGGCTAGTAGCATGGCTAAATGCTAACTGCTAACCAGAAATGCAGAGATTTACAAACAAATTTGAGTGAGTTGACGGTTTGCCGTCATAAAAATCATCTCAAAGATATTACATACATACTACCGGTAAGTATAATTAGCATATTGAAGGTGATAACTGTGTGACTTACTTTGCCGACAATGTGTTGATAGATCCGGTTATGAGCATAAGGCCCGCAAGGAAGAGTTGGTACTTGGTCCAAGTCATTTTGGACGTGTGGTGGATGTAATTTTTGTGCAATAATGACTACCAATGCTGTTTGTCAACAGCTCCAACTCAATCTGTCCAATTCCTGGGACCCCTGAGCTCATGCCTACTGTAGAGCACCATCATATGACACTTTGTCAGCTGACTGTTGCGAAAATGATGAGATCATCACAATGCCTAACAAATGATTAAAAATAATCAACAACAAAAAACTAAACAATAGGTTTCAAAATGTAATTGAAGTACATTTTATTACACACAAACATAAATTCCCTTTTCATTGTAAGATTATAATTTGCATTCCTTGTGTGTGTGTGTAGGTGTGTGTGTATGTGTGTCATTGTCTTTGTATATTGATGTATGTTTATTTGATTTATTCTGACTGAAACTTGATTGTAATGTTGCTTGGTGCTATTGTTGTATTACCTGGAAATATAATAAAGCAAAGCAGAAAAAAAAATTTAAAAAAATGTTGAAAAAAAAAAAAAAAAACACTTATCGAGTAGCAACCATAGGTAGTAACCAGTAGGTGGCAGTAAATTTCTGATATTCCTTATCTTTCAGGAAAATCTTTCACATTAGCTGGCTATTCACATAGAAGGACAAGGCAAACATGTAGCCCTAAATTTAAAAATAAATTAATAGCCATGCCCTAATATGAATATGCTTGTTAAGACATTTTATAATTCAGCAGTTCTTCCGTTAATATGCCCTTGAAAAACTATGTGTCAGCAAGGAAAATATGATGAGTGCCCATGAGAGTTCATGTTGAATAAGATAACCTGAGGGAGAGCAAGGCCTTTAAAGCAGTAGTGCACCAACATTTCACCCAAGAGGTACTATGTGACGACGTGAGACTAATACAAAGCTTGATGGGTGACTGTTCAGTTATGGTCGAATTATCTGAACTGAGCTAAGAAAATAGAATTATTCATGAATCATGATCATATAAAGCCAATTTTAAAGGTAGGCCTACTCTCTAATCTCACACTCAGACCCTTGTCATCCAAGGCCTAAATAGCAGTGTCCAGCATTCAATTCCTGAATGGAGAGGGGAAGCATGTTGACAATGAAAATAATTGATACTGTAGGCTACTCTTTCTTTGAGCACCATGAATTGTGCATCCTTCTTTTTTCTCTACAGGTTTTTAATGCGTTAGGCTCTTGTGTTTTGTTGCGAGAGCTTTGGAAATGTCTCAAATTATAGCATCTGCCCCACCAGAAGTACCACTAATTTCCCAGTCGATGACTAACCCTTACTTTTAAGTGTACTCACTGTAGGTCACATTTGATAAAAGCATTGATACAATTATTTAAACATGCATGTGTGCGCAAATACAGGGTTGAATCCATGGCTACCGGCCTGAACAGTTGCAGAATGTCATAGAACTGACAGCCCTTCACAGCCTTTGAAGAATATGTCAACAGTCGCTCTGCTAAACTGTAATATGTGTTATTTTCTGTATGTCAGAGTGCTCCCAGTGTTCCCTTTTGACATATCTCCTCATATAAACACAACATGCAAGTCTTGTTACATGTATTGTGATCTATAGAATATTTTTAATGAAAAAAAGTTGTCCAAAGTTTTCAATTTTTAAAATGAACACAATTTAAAAGAAAATCTTGTAGCATTTTATCAACAACATTAAAATGCATCCTTCAGTTAAGATAGCATTGCTAAGGTAGCCTGCTATAATTTTGTGTAGGCAAAACATGGATGTGCACTATAAGTAAACATCTATAATGACATGACATGCTGAAGTGGCACACTATACGTAACATAATACACTGCACAACATATGTTGTATATGCCACAATGTTTCATCTGTGATGAAATGATAATAACGTTCTTTGCTTTTATCTAGTTCCAAAACCCAACTCTTGGGTATGATAGTTTGGAAATTAATACATATATATTTTATTTATAAGTCTTTCAGCCACTGCTGTTACTGTCAGTGTTTATCCTCTACTCTTTTACTTTGCTACACACACATTTGGTATCAATTTCCTCTTTGTTTCATAGATAATGTTGATTAGGCTGACTGTTCTTTACTACAGTCTACAGCAGGCCTACAGTATGTGGTCAAAATGTATTAGCAGATAGCAAATGGAAGGCTGAAAGTAAGGATGCCGTTTCCAGTGGTGCTCTATGGACTTCTCCAAAAGGCTGTTGAAAGCACTCGGTTTATGAGAGATCACAGTGTGGCTCATTCCCAGGAGACATTTCAGAAAAAATAACAAAATATGTCTATTTAGTTGCTTTCACCACAGAGCGATCTCTCTGCACGGTATGCATAGTATTTATCATGTTGTTTATTGATACAATAATTGTCTTACTGAAATCACAATTTTCAATACATATCAGTTAAATATTTAAGATTATTATAATTATAATTATTATTTATTATAATTATTATTATTATTAGTAATAATATTATTATCATCATTATTATGTTATGGTTGGATGCTAGTGTGAATGGCCTCCAACCATCTGGCATTCTTTAAAAAAGATCTGTGTATTACACTTCACAGCAGTCTGATCTAATACACTGCATGTTGTACCTGGGGTGGTATTCTAAACACCAAGGAGCTGGTTGAGATGACCGGGTTGTGTGTGTGTGTGTGTGTGTGTGTGTGTGTGTGT
>JAODTR010000017.1:1019427-1047379 GCA_025399935.1 Amblyopsis rosae
GTGGTATTCTAAACACCAAGGAGCTGGTTGAGATGACCGGGTTGTGTGTGTGTGTGTGTGTGTGTGTGTGTGTGTGTTTGTGTGTGTGTGAGAGAGGCCTGTCAGCCCTCCCCCTCCCCTCCCCTTGCATCTTCCAGGAGGACACCTAATCTCAAGTAACACTGGAGCAGCACTGCAGATTTGATGTTAATCCATGGTGAAGTCAGAAACATTTCTGAAGCTCTCAGCACTTCTCTCTAGAAAAAGGACACAACTGCCACGGTATAGTTGAGCCTTTCTGCCTAAGTCAGCAACAGAGGCTCTATAGCCTGAGAGTAATATCAAATATAATAGAAAAACATACCAACATGCATTATTTACAGCACTGAAAATGTAAATGGTTATGTGTCCCACTATTGTTATTATTATATTATTATTAAAAAATATTAGGCTATACTGTAGAAGGAGTCTGTATAACTATATGTTGTGAATTATTTATTGTGCCAAACACAAATTTTACATGAGTACAATCATTTATGTTCAGTTTTTTTAAAGACTTTCTACTGCACTGATGTATTCATTGAAAAATGGTTTAAATGTCACATGTCAAGACCATGTCAAAAGCAACAAGCTATTTTTAGCCGTCAAAAGGAGTGTTGAAGTTCCAAGGTTGACACATGACATATACTCCCTAAAGCTGTCTACTTTTATGAGAGAGAGAGAGACAGAGAGAGAGAGAGAGAGAGAGAGAGAGAGAGAGAGAGGGAGAGAGGGAGAGAGAGAGATACAGTAGAGATGTTTTGGTTTCTTTTGAACCCAATAGTTTATGAATTATGAAATGTGCATATAACCACATCTGCAACAGCTGGTTAAAGGCAAAACGTGAACACATGCTCACAATATAAACTGTGTTATATGTACAGTATATTATCTGTAAGTAATTTAGAGATAATTGATTTCCTGTTATCAATATACTCTAGAAGAGGAAACACTCTCCACTTTTTTTAATTGAGCATGATATCCATAATATTGAAAACATTAAGCGGTTTCAGATGGCTAATGGCTGTCGAGGTCTGTTATGGTTGTCTGTCTGCAGTGCTGATGTATCAAATCACCCTGGCAAATGACCCATGTCTGACTGTATATACAGAGACAAAAATCATCCCGTGGCAGAAGCTTATTTACCCAGAAGCATAACCTGTCAATTTGAGTGTCTTTCAGTTTGTCAAGCTAGGCGTCTAGCACTCCATTTATCCACTGTATATGCAGGCCTCCCAGACATAATCCTTCAAAAAAGAAGAAGGTTGATTTGGTTGTTTGGCTGGGAGCAGACACACACATCATCTCTACTGGCATTTGCTTTCTAAGACAGGTTCCTTGACGCGATACAGCTAGGAAAGCACAAACGACACAATCCATCACTGTGTGTACGCTCGCTAGTACATCTCAGCTGACAACGTCACACGATAAGAAGGACATTTCTCCAAGAGCCAATAGCTTTTTTTGATCCCATAGAGTGGCACACATGCTCACACACAAGTGAATATGGGGGTGCAAAATGGGGGGGAACGCCACATTGTCAGTCAGTCACAGACCTGGAGGTCATGGTTATGTAATGTCAGTGATGTCATGCACAAGATGAGGACCTTCACAGGGTCTGTGGTGTCACTGGATGCCATTGTATCTACATGCTAAAACTAGGGATGGCACTGATACAACACTGAGATCGGAAATCGGCCCGATACTGACTTAAATCCTGTAGGTGCATCGTATCGGTGACAATTGAATAGTTGTAACTGATCTATGGGACTGATCCAATTAAATTAATTTACATGTGTAGGTCTACTGTCAAGCATCAGCCATGTCTAACCTACCCAGGCCACACTATCAGCAGCAGGTTTCTAAAATGCATCTTAAGTCCTAAAATAGAGATTGGCTGTCCTTTATTTGCGAATTAGCGAATTAGGAAAACAATGTTCAATATGTCAATGTTCGATATGCCCAACACGTGTTTCTGATGTGACTGGGTGTAGGACTGTGTTAGAGGGGACTGAATGCTGTCAATGTGTTCTATACCTTATTTGACATCCTAGAAAGAGGGTCTCTAAAAGCACATTACTCAATTTGTGTCCAAACGGTTTGTGGTAGATGAAACCAGCAAAAATGCCAACTCAGGTTCAACTCAGGTAAAAGGTGATCTTGAGCAGATATTTATGGAGTGTAGGCCTACTTTTAAGTTATTCCTAAAGCATGACCCAACCACCATATAGGTTCAAGTTATGTGTACTCATATCTGACTGTACTGTATCTAAGGAGAGCACCTGCTTTAGCATGTCGATTCCTCATTTCTCTTCAAAGCTTCTTCAGACAGACCCCCATGCTGTGTGACTCTAGAAAGGTTGATGTGGGCTTTTCGGATGCTACAACATTGACAATTTCAAGTGTCCCTGTGAAGTTTTACTGAAGACTGAAAGCCAACTGCTGGAGAAAGTTATAAAACTACAGAGCGACTGACAAAAATGTAACAGGTTTAAGACATGTCATTTGTAAACATGACATGTTGAATACACAACATCTCGTATCAAACTTTTAGAGTGATGATTTTGGTTACAGTACATAACATGGCTGTTAGACGTTCCACATAGAAGCCAACCATGATTTATATGCAACAAATAACCTCCTCATGATACAGGTTATATTATTGTACAGTTTATTCTATAAGAATACTATGTACATTAGAATCACTCAATATACTAATAAGTAGCAACAATGCAACAAGTGATATTGTATTTCTTTTTTTATTCATAAAACGTTATTAATAATGGAAAAATGCTATAACTGACATTTAAAAAAGAAAGTGCACTAAATATGAAATAAATGGTTTCAATCGATCGATCGAGTACAATTTGGTGGCAGCACATTTTGGGTATACATGTATTCTTAATGGTCAGGCAATGGCCACATTCAAGCACCCATCTCACTAATTGTGTCAACAGATGGACTATGATGACTAAAATTGTTAAAAAATAATTAAGCCTTTATGTAAACTAGACATAAATAGCTATTGTTTAAACAAATTTTTTTTAATGAAAGGAATGCTTTAAAACATGAATAAAGAAGATGAATGGATATTCAACATCTGGTAATTATATAATTTACATGAAATTGTAGCCAATCAATTTTTCCTTATGCTGCATCACACAGTGTATACAGTACTGTTCATGCCCTCATAATTCTGAAGACAGCAGGTATGTCACCATCACTCACAATATCTTATACGAACTATTTCAAACTTAATGAATTAACCCCCTGACAAAAAACCGATAACAAAAAACAAAACACTAAATATTTCAGTACAAAGACTAAAACTAAAACGTTTTGAGTGTAACTGAAGAAAAGATCCTCTTTATGTATCTGGTGCAAATTATTTTCTCATGTGTCAATACAGTATGTCAATAATTTATAATGTAATGCATTTCATCAAATATCCCAGACTTACCCTTTGAAGCATGGTATAACCAGACCCAAAACTGAGCTGAAAGAAATAGTCAGGCATGGCCAGGCAACACCCCTGTCCAATCTCCCAAAAATGTAAAACCTCAAAAACAGACAAATCCATAGGTTTCACTGATTTCAGTGCCTTAAAGCATATCCATACAGTATATTCTAAAGTGCAGCAGTGAATAACATTAAGACTGTCTAACCTTAAAGTCAAACTAGTATGTGATAATATGTTACAAACCAAGAATTAACAAGGACAAACCATTAGCAATTCATACAAATCAGTGAATTTGAATTTGAGGAGACTGTGGGGAGACAAACTTTATATTGGTTAGTCCATTATTTAAAACTCAGCAGAATGATTCCCACAACAGCCAGGTCTTGTCAAAGTACCCTTGAGCAAGACAATAAACCCCTACATCCACATTTGTTGCAATTTGGAATTGATGGGTGTCAGCTAATTATATTATATAATAATTAAATTATTTAAACATAAATTAATATTTGGCTTAAACCTGAACTTTCATTCAATATATAGAAGAAAACATCTGATTTTAAAAAGCTTCACTGAAAAAATAAGCTCTCCTTCATTAAGGTCTGTAATGCAGTGTCCAAATATATACAGATTCTTATGGTGAGTGTAATACCTAGAACTGAATATCCAGCTGTCTTTTTGGACAAAGAAAACACCCAGTTTTCAGGCGATTATAAACCGTTTATATTATCTCTGTTCCCCATGAAAATGTCACAGTGCAAAATGTCCTTTAATTATTTAAACAATTTCATAATATAGTAATAGTCTCACAGAAAAATTGCCAGCTAATGCAAAGAATATTCTGAATTGTAATTTCGATTCAGTGTTAGATTCTTTCACAGCAGAGAAATATTCTAAAAACAAAATCTTACTGTAGAACCAGTGCAAGATTATAATATGGGAATTAACATTTCTCTAGCAAACTCTCAGCGGCATTAGTCACCATCTTAGTCCTCTGAAAATTGTGCTTATGTGCTAATTGATGCAATGTGTATGTCAAAAGGCTAAGCTGGGATACCAGCATAAAGGCAGGCACCCTCGCCAATCAAGGAATGAAACAAACTCTCTGCCTATCCGATGACAAGTGAAGTGTCTTTCCTGCCCGATGACAAGTGAAGTGTCTTTCCTGCCCGATCGATGTTGGTCAAGAGCGAAACCAGGCCTCCAGGCCTCTAGATGGAGCTGCGGCGTTTGGTGAGTCCTCTGTAGGTGTTGATGCTGTGCAGCCCGGTGGACACGGAGCTGATGCCCGAGTGGCGCTGGATGCTGCAGGCGCAGCCGTTGGAGTGCAGCAGGTTGGAGAAGGCCTCCCCATGCTCCATGTAGGCGTCGGAGGTGGAGAGGTCCCGCGGTATTATCATGGGAATGGAGTACTGCAGCTTCTCCCGGCTCTTGTACCACAGGCAGGAGCACATGGACTGGAAGTGGAGCACCTCGGCGTACACGTTACGCAGGCCGCGGCTGGCCGCGCCACCCCCGTTCCCACCTCCCCCGCTCCCGCCGCAGCCGGACGCCGTCGACGACGATGACGGTGAGGCCGGCTCGTCTCCGCCCTCTGCGAGGCGCGGGCGGCGCGCGCCGCCCCGCACCTTGCCGTTGCGTGCCAGCAGGGCCCGCTGCTCGGCGTCGCGGCGCTCGTCCTCGGCGTTCATGGTCATGAAGCGCAGCACCACCAGGTTGAGGAAGGCCCCGATCACCGTCAGACCCGTCAGGATGTAGATGAAGCAGAAGGCCACGTACTCGGGCTTCTTCTGCAGCGCCTCCTCGTTCTGCAGCGCCACGTAGTCCCCGAAGCCGATGGTGGTGAGCGTGATGAAGCAGTAGTAGTACGCGTGGAAGAAACTCCAGCCCTCGAACTGGGAGAAGGCCAGGGCACCCGCGCACAGCGTGCTCATGCACGATATGAAGCCGATGGTCACCATGTTGGCCATGGACACCGCGGCGCGCCGCATGCCCAGACACTTCTTCAGGCGGTGAAGCAGGTACCTGACGAAGGTGTTGATGCGCTCGCCCAGGCTCTGGAACATAACCAGGGTGAGGGGGATGCCCAGGAGGGCGTATGCCATGCAGAACACCTTCCCTCCATCTGTGCTTGGGGCTGCATGTCCATAGCCTATGCAGGACAGAGAAAGGCAGAGGGGTTAGTGGGCCAGAACTAATTAAATCGAGTTGTCAAGGACAGGACGTCCTTGCGAGATATGGTTGGGAGATAGGAGGACACTTAGAAAGTCATGTTGAACTCGTTAAACCCATGACTCTGTCTTTATCTCAATACAGTACAACATGCTATTGCACAGTCCCTCATTAGTGGTAATTCAAGAAAAAGGTTTACCATATACCGTAGTACAAACTCAATGGTGGTTGTATTAAGCCGTTGAGTTCCATTGTTTCTCACGCGCACACTTCTCACGTTTTCAAAGCTGACGTTTCTACTGGTAGTGTGTTACCCACAAGGTAATTCGGTACACTAATTTGCAATGGAAGTCAACCAAGGTATCAGCATATCTGATATACTGGACAGTATTCCAAGCTTGTCTTCCGAACGCGGTGGAAGAAAGCGTGAATGTGAATCTGATAACAACGTATTGATGTTGTGTAGGGAGGTGAGATTGTGAATAATTCATTGGGAGTGGGTCTCTACAATGACATGGACATATTCTACTAATTATCTGTTTATAATACTCAAATAAAACCTGACACCTTATTGATGGTTTGCTAAGTATGACCATAATTGTTCATTCAAATGAAGAGTAAAGAGTTTCCACTGTTTTAGATGTTGAGTCAATTTATTTACTAATATTAACAAGTCACATTTGCATGAGTGTAGTAATCAAAGAACCTTTAGAGGTATGTGTTTTTTTAACAACCATCAAATAGGCTTTTAACATACCGTACCTGAAAGTATTTTTGGCTGCAGTACCAGCCTCGGCCACCATACAGTCAGGGAGAAAGCCTTGCTTCCTGCTCCTGGGTGTTTGGTGCAACCACAGATGAATAAGTTTGTGAAAATGCCCAATTAAGCAAACTGTTTAAAGTGTCGGCCATTTCATATAAATATTCAGAAAATTTACATTGTGTTCATTTATTCACCTTAAACCAGTGGAGCGTTGACATGTTGTAACCATATAATCATTACTCTGTGCAGTTACCAAAATAGACACGTCTACCTGAGAATGTTCACTGAGAGCCAATTTCCGTCATCTAGGATCTGACTCATGATGGCTTATATTCACTCATTCTGCATCGCTCTGATGCAGTTGAAAGAACCCATGGCCCAATTGGAATGGCTAGTCACAGTTTGATCTCTACATATTTCACTATAAACGTCAACCCTTAGCCTCTAATGGTTTTTTACAATATGTTATACTGCATCTGGTATGCATCGTTGATGTGGGAAATATCCTGTGGGTATACCTGTTGCAACCAGGATCCGACAGATGGACCCTTGAAAGCAACAGGATCAGTTAATGGAAAAGATTAGCTAACCGTTTGAATGAATCACTCCTGGAGTTGATTTAATTCCTTAGAGGCTGGTTTTTATTGTGGCACTGAGCTGTGTGGTTAAAGCCATCTGTCTTGGATGCCAAATTTGTTTAAAGCTTTGACAGTTGAGCTGCCAAACTGATAGCCATTACAACTGAAATATCTCAGGCGTTGGGGTTTAAGAACCTTTTCAGAGGTGAAGAGACATCATTTTGCTCATTGACGCCATTGTCTAACTCTTGCCTTTTCCTTTGCACAATGTTTATAATCCATTTTCTAATGGCTGGCCGAGTACGCTTCGGTGATGATGAGTCACCTATCCTGTTACATTCAGTAGAAAAAGGATGGCAGTTTCACTGACCATGTGCATGACCTTGAAAACAAATTTTTATATCTGTGAAGTATGTAAAATAAAAAAGAATGTATTTCCTCTTGAGTAATTTTGTTTTAGATTACTGGCAAGCCTTCTGGCCACTGGTATCTCATCCCAAATTCTGCAATCTATTTTCTGTTTAAAAGGCCAAGCTCTCTCCAACCCAGTCACCTTTTTCATCATTCGGCTCAGGTCTATGAATGTTAATGTCGAGCTCAAATATTAATATATAAATTCTAGAAATGGCTCTTTTATTCAAAGTGCATACAGATACAGTATATTTTCAAATCCATAGATGATTATTAAGAGGTGACTGTTTGAAATGAGTTGAATTTTCTCTTGTTAAATGTATTATTTTACCAAGTTTAGACATTATCAAAAGCATTTCACAGATTAACCAAAATATTTTTTGTATATCTTGAAAATTTAACTTTTGGATACTGTTCCAGAAGTAAGAAGGGAGAAATGCATTTGTTTTGATGTTGAGTTCAAATAATCTCTCTTTCAAACAATCTTTCTCCAGAATAATTTACTCCGCAATTTAACTCATTATTTGTGATGAAAACAGCACTTTTAGAACAATAACCAAAGTATGGGGAAAAAACAGAGGAAAGCTGGTGTGTGTGTGTGTGTGTGTGTGCACGCGTGCTGTAAAAAAGTAATGTGATGAGAGTAACTGGATGTAGAAATACAGTCCCTTTCTTAAAAGGAATGCGGTGGTCACTTTTCATTGGCAAATACAACTTGCTGTATCCATTTAGAGTGTAATGGTGTAGGCTAACATAACGTGTCCATGTTTTACAATGATTACTAGTTGACAATAAGAATGATAGAGTGGGTAAAGTAATGACAGAAAACTGCATAAGGCAGAAATTAGACTCTATTTTATTAAGCCCCAACACAGTGTAGATGTACATAAAAAAACATTTAACATTTAGCTAAAAGAAAATGTATTTAGAAATCCTTGAGTTGTTTTCGAATGACAAACATGACCATTAATTCCAATTACATTTTACAGTGTAGGTTTCTGGGAAAGTACAGTAGGCAGAGATTGTTCTAGTGACCCTTTAATAAGCTACATTTTCCTGTTCAGGTGAGTGCATGGACACAAGCTGAGCCTGAGCCCTGGTTGCTAGGAGCTATCAGGACCAGGGAGCATGTCAGCAGGACAAGAGGCCAGCCAGAGTGACAGCACCAGTGGTCCCCCTAGTGTGAGTGAATGAGGAGGCACATTTGACAAATGTATCCTCTCCCTCAACCAACAGACACGCCTCTATCTCTATGATGAGCATGGTGATGAAGTCGTCTGCATGCATTATGCTTCGGCACATATTTCAGAGGATGGGGAAAGTAACAGGCGATTTTGTTAGTCCTAAATGGGATGAACTATGCTGCAAAGGAGATTTTAGCACTTTTCCATAGATACATCAAATCATTTAAAAAGAAAGAAAACTGGTATATTCATACAATAAACACTTAATTGAATGATTAGGTAAAAAAAAAAGAATTCATTAAAACACTGCTAAAAGAAAAAGACAATTAATTAATGAAATAACTGTAATTGTAATATTTTATCCTGTAAATTCCGTCTGAATCTCAATATGCATAAGCATTATTGCTGCATAGAAAGCTACACGAAAGCCCTTTCTGCAAAAGTGAGACGTGCTAGTGTCGTGTCATGACATCATTTTTATAATTATCATTAAAACATAAATATGAAAATGGCAAAACATTTGAAAATAGCCTTCAAAAGACCTATTGGGCAAACTAACGAGGGAAAGCTCATTAAAGGTCAGCAGGACCCAGGTGCAGCCGGCACAACACTCGTTGCCACTCATTACTGAATCATAATTTACAGCAAACCATTTAAGATAATGCCTTTAGCAGCAGGCCAGTGCTGATTTGAATCCTTGAAAACAAACCACTCTACAACGCAAACAGATGGTTCCTTTAGATATATTTTCCATTCCAAAAGACAGGCAGCATTTGGTTATACAGCTTATAACTACCAGGCCTAAACATCTTGTTACACAATCGTGACCCCCAAATCATTTCACAATTTTTAATCCCAACCCACATTCATTCTAGCCTGCAAGGGGTCCGCTCTATTCAGTGCAGCACCATATTAACCTTGGGAAGTATTTTTGTCATCTTAAAAAAAAAATGGATTGAAAAAAAATAGACTGATGAACAGTAATTTAGTGCTGAAAGACTTTCCACCTGTGCCTGCTCTTTCCTTCATAAAGATGGGATCTTAATGTACATTCACCTCCTCATGATGTCTGTCTCTGAAGTGTTCACTAGCGCATCTAAACGTCTTCATTATACTGATTAATTAGGTAGAGAAAATAAATGGCCTTTGAAAATACATCAAAGAGTGGCATAATGTGCCTCTCATGGCCCCAGTTCTCTGCTACTCTATTACATTTCCATTGATTACCAGGCACAATTTGTTCTCGACAACAAGACAGGGCACGCCACCCGTTTATCAACTCCTGAAAGTACATCTTCTCATATAATGGGGCAGGTTTATCAAAGAGGTGAATCTATCACAGGGTACTTCAGTAGGAATTTGGGAATTTCCTGAGACGTCCAAAGGCATATGTGACATCCGGCCACCATTAACACTGTTATCATTATATACCACAGGAACAAAATAGGGTGTAGATATCAGTAGTTAAACAAGATGGTATTTTAATGGGGAGCATTCTGTACATTATACTTCTAGATAAAGTGTTTCAGGAAGGCAATCAGGGAAACTAAAGTCATATGTAACTGAACTAAAAACATTGTACATTGTCTAAATGTAGACATTAGAGAACAGATTCATGTAATGTAATAAAATACAGTTAAATAGATTTGACTGAAAGAGACTGTCACCAGTAGCAGAGCCATATAGAGGAGTTGGCTTGACCAAGCAGTGCCAGTGGCCGAGTTAGGGTCTTTGGATTTTAACCAGTGATATGTCTGCACACATGGTAGACTGGCAGCGCTAGGCACCAGCGCCGATTCAAGAAAGTGTCAAAGGTCAAAAGGGGGCTTAAAGATGAGCTAGGCAACTTTAGAGACATTTGAAGGAATATACTGTAACAAGCTAACAAGGCCCTCTTAAAGTAGAGAACAAATCTAACAGAGTAGACTGCAAGAAAGTTGTTTTTGCAGCCACACTACAGTAGCCTAATCAATCCTATAGCGTGGTTGGTTTGACAAACTGAAGAAAATGTATTTTCTCTTAATAGGATTGAGTGTAAATGTTGTATTGAGACAGAACAACCAACCAGGAATCCACTCGTGCTGAAATTATCTCAAGACATAGCTTAGAACAACATTTCTTTTCAGCGAATCCGCTAATTATAACAACAGCATGAAACTGTTTGTTTGTTTGTGTATTAGATGCAGTTATATAATGATCGCTATTTTCCAAAGCACTCTCATTATCTTTTGCATAGCCTATGGGGAATTAAAACGACACACCCATGCGGGCAGCTCAAGGTGGCGTATGTAAACATCAGTTGGTTCTCCATACACTAAAATAATAAATATCTTGTTTGTAAAAAGTTATGAGCCCATGCGTTAAAGAGGGCACTACTTTTAAAACCGGTTGACTCAAGATAAGAGCATCATCAGCTAAACACACTCTTTCATATGGTATAAGGAGTGTGTAAGAACCAAATCTGCAAATGCAATGGAAATTATCCACTAGTATTGGTGTTATTACATTCAGCTGTTATTCATTTATATTAATATTAATACAGCAACAGAGTGACACTGAGATGTTCTATAGGCCACTAATGCCTAGCCGGCACACAATTATGATAGATGGTAAAATAATGTGCAGCACACAGGAAGTGATTTTTCATCATTTGGCGTTTGAAAGCGAGGGAGGTAACGGGTTGGAGCTATCGATAGTAGAATTCTCAATCTGATTTGGCACACAGTAGACAACTACAAACAAGGCCATTGTGAAGAGTTTTGTATGACGTTAAGACATAAAAATAAAATAAACGTGTTTAATAAAAGTAAACATAAAAATTCTTAAGCAACTAAAGCAGAAAGAAACTAAGTGAAATATGACACAGCTGTGGAGCTCACACAGAGGTGTCGAACACACGCACAATATCCAACCGTATATGGCAAGCCTAGTTTGCCATCTACAGGTGCGACCACTTAACTCTCCAAAGTGACGCCACTAATTTCTGCATTTACATCATCCCCAAAGTGGCGAGCAGTAAGAGGAATGTTCAGTAATCCTGTACAAATAAACAGTGTCCATTTCTCTGGACTGGATGTTGCATGGAATTTACTCAGCATGTACGTATTTTGTGCATCACCCTTTTAATTCGCCAGCTGTGGAAGGCAAGCTATTTCATATATATATATATATGGTCCACTTTCATCCAAGGTCCTTTGTGTGGAGCACACCCAAACATTTTAAAAGTTCACCACAGCAATTCCCACGCCTCGTGTGTCATTTCCATCACAGACCTGGACCTGCAGAAATCTCCATTCGGTTTTTGGTCATGAATGCCTCAAACTCCAGATGACCCCTTGATTGTTATTTAAGCACTCTAACATGGCTCCGCCCAGGGCCTCCCCTCCACACCACTTCCATTAGCCTGGGTAGCTTCTGAACCACAAGATCTGTCAGACAGCTGCTGCGTACATCTCTTACTGTACATCCACGAGTGCTGGTACAAAGCCTATGTTTTAGAAGAATAACATGATACTTTAATGCGGAAAAAGACCACGTGGCTGGTTTCAACCAAAACCAATTTGAGATAACCCTGTAATTTTCCGTTGATATTGATTTTTTTCCCCCATTAACATTTTGGAATGAAGAAATGTTGTTTGGAGAATATCTACTGTAATTGTTAGATATTACACGAACATAGAGGGCCAATAACCACAGCTGTACAGTGACATCATAAAGACAAAAAAAAAAAACATCTTTCCAAAATGTTTAAAGCTCAACATCACATTTATTCTGAAAAGACTGTCAAAATCAACATATAAATGAAATGGCACAGGAAACAACAGCAAATACAATTAACTCAAAATAGCAGTGGTTTAATCCTACTATATGTATATATATGTATATAGTGCTGGAAAGTGCTGGTTGCCGGTACCTGGGTTATTCGAGTGACCTGAGTCTAGTGTCTTGTTTAGCCAGTGACTCGTGACCATATCCATCCAGTGAAAGAGAGCGAGAGATGTGGTGATGAAGGGAGAGAGAGAGAGAGGGAGAGAGAGAAAGAGAGAGAGAGAGAGAGAGAGGACGATAAGGGACACATTTATCACAAACAAACTGATGCAATGCCAGAGGAGACAGCACATTGGCAGATCGTCTGTCTGAGTTCACTGTAACTCGGTTACCCCTCTGTGTGCTCCTAAGCCTGGGAGCATGTGCTCTCATCTAGCTCACAGCTGAAGTACCAGCCCGTGTGATCAAAGGCCGACAGAACCGGGTGTTTGATTAGACTAACACACCCACCTTAGAAGACCACCGCGTTTCTGTAAATAGCCAACCGATATAGCATGTGTTCCACCTCGCGACATGATAAACTAAGTTAAATATTAAAAAACACAAACATCTGCATGACACCATCTTAAAGCTGTCACAACTGCACTGTTTGTTTTAATGGTGTTTCCATTAAGGTTACCTTATTACTCACAAAGTCGGACATACTTCACAACCTCCTAATAACATGATAGATAACGTTTGTGTGCCCGGACATTGCCTGCAACTTTAGTACTTTCCAGTGCGCAAATGTACGTATCAGCAAATCCAAGGGCTTGGTTTCACTGTGGCTCAGTCAGAATCAATTCTGAATTAAAAGCTAAAGAGGCACTCCACAATATGTGTCCTGAACCCCTTGTGGTTCAAATCAGTCTTACAAAAATGTATTTGTTTTGGTTTGAAACTCACACACTTTATGCCCCTCCCACATCTGTGTTGATTGGCTAGCACCTCCCTTCTACCCCTCCACCAACAGCCGTCATATAGGCTCACACTGTTAGCTCCCCATGCCCCTATATTCATATGCACGGTTGTTTTAAACAGGGAGCGCTGTGGCAGGAACTTGGGGTTCTGGGGTCCGATAACACGGAGAACACGGTATACCTTTCATATTTTAACACAAAAATCCTCCTATATGTCCTATAAAGCTACTGTACTGTACCAGCAACACCACAATGTGTCTGTCTTTCCGTCCTTCTTATGTTAGTTTACTGGAACACAAGTCTATTTCCAAAGTTCCTCCTCATGTTCCTTTTTAGGGGATATGTGAGGAAAGTTTGGCAGGAGACAGTTTTCCATGAGGTCAGTTTGCGAGGCATTCCAAACAGAGTGTGAGATCCCTGGGAGGATTTGCTAATTAAATAAATCACGTGATTTATGTACCTGATACACGGTTGATAGGGACACATTTTCATGCTCACAACACAGCTGCACTGAAAATGGGTTCAGGAAGACAGTGACATGTGGGGGAGAAGGAGAGGGATAAGCAGGACCAGAGGATACATGGCTAGAAGTGAGGAGGGGGTAGATTAGATAAGCAGGAGAGGCGAGGAGAGTGGAGGAGATAGGAAAGTAGAGAGACGAGATAAAAATATGATGGGAAATTAAGTGAGCAGATAGTAGGAAACAACGCTGAAAATTAAAATACACAAAGATATATTCAAGAATAGCTTTCCGCTGTAGATTTCTCCCTGCTTCAAATAACTTAACTGTTAGGAACAGTGCAGAAGACTACATGCATAACATATCTATCTTACAACCGGCGCAATGCGGTGCAAAGTCGGAACGCAAGTGTCTTTGCTAGTTACAGACGTTGTTTTCCTGTCCAGCGCCCAGGTTGTTTTATGCACTTGTGCCAATTTGAGCGCCAGTGGTTGTGGTTGGTCTAAACATAAGCCTAGTGCATTGCTATCTTGAGGCACCGAAAACTGATTTACCAGCAAAGATCTCGCTGTTGCCTAGATGGTCTGTTCCAGCGCTTTCAGAAACCCGCCGGTACAATAGCAATTCACCATGGTGCAATCGCGCCTGGATTGCACCATGGGTTGAATACTTCTGGTCTAAAGCACAAGGTGCAAAGGTGCAAACTGCATTTATGGTGTGTCCAAATCTTAGCAAGAAAGGTCTGGCCACACCGTAGATGAACGTGGTCGTGAACTTGAGCCGTGCACCTCCTCTTACATCTGCCTTGCGTCTTGGCTGGGAAACTAGTTTGTATTCATTGTGTATTCAAAAGCTTTTAACAGGTCATCTAAATAACAGACATCAAATTTATTTATTTAACTGCTGCTTATAATAGATACATTGATAGGAATTTGCGAATTTTACGATTTAGTAAAAGTATTAAAAGAAGTATGCTTTCTTTTTATTGAGGAAACAGGACTTAGATATCTAAGGCATGTGCACAAACAGCAGTTTTCCAAGAATGATTATGCATTAAATCATACCAGGCATGCAGAACAAACCCATCTAATAACTGACTGCACTGATTACCCCCAGTACAATATTATTTGTCCAGAACTACAGTACTGTACTGTCTGCCTTGCATGCTGTCGACAAAGAGAAATACTGATGATAATGCATGTAGTGAAATGACACTCCCAAGGAGCATACCCGGTGTTGCAGCTGGAGTGACTATGAATGTTGTGAAAGCCTGGTTATAATTCACAAGTTCATTTGTTTGCCCACAGTACAATTCAAAAGAGCATGTAGACCTAACAATATGCCACAAATCGTCAAGTGATGCAGTGGAAACTTGTGGCGGTAGCCCAACTCGCATATTGGCCAGGTTATTTTATACTGTAGTTGTGGGGTTTTTTTTCCCTATCAACCCTGACCTCTACTACACAGCCACTCATTTTCATTCTCTACATGAGAACCCTGGTGTGGTGCACAGCATGTGAGTAGGCAGATGCTGTGCCCAGCTGACATCTGGTCAGCGAGGCAGGCAGCAGGTTGGTTTATACGCACAGATCATTTTACATGCAAAAGAAGGTAAGCAATATGGAGCCAACCATAAATGACATGGTGGGGAGATGTAAACACAAGAAGATGAGTGGGGAGGCCAACTCTGCATCGCCTGACTAGGATAAACATCGGAAACTTTAGTGCGAGAGGAATGCAGACTCTCTCACCCACTACTGAAGATACATATTGTACCTGCAAGATACATTCAGTATGGATAATGTTCCTGCACTTTACAAATTAAAACAACTGCATTTTTAAATGCATTTTTGGATATTAGAAATCAAAGCTTAATGGCTACTCCAAAGACATTAAAACAAAAATTTCAAGGTTATTTTCAACTACTCATAAATAAAACACTCTGACTAAGACAACGTGACACATGCAAAGACATTTTTTCGAGAGTGTGTGCATGTTTGTGGGGAACAGCTTTTCACCGACGGCATGGATACCCATCACCACACTGGCACGGCTCTCTTGACTGGGCTTTGGGCCATTTTGTTTAACTATCATATGTCATATCACGTGATTATGCCTATGCAAGCACCTGGAATATAGATGCCATTAAATCAGGTAATGGATCTTGGTAATTTGTTATATGAACCTTAGACTGGACTGTAGTTCTTGTTCTCTCTAGGCTCTCTTGTACAGTGGGCACTTGTTTGGTGTTTGGTCATTATCTTTCAGGCATCATTTAAATGGAACAAATTATAATAAAAGATAGAGAACAATTCAGCATTAGCCCTTCTATTCAGCTTTCAATTAAAGATTGTGTAAAGCAGACATACATTTGTGTTTTGAGTTTGTCACACCACAGAAAAAGGTAATATTAACCACACAGACAAATTTGAATTAATAAAAATAAGTTATTATTAAGTTAGTTTATTTCTGCAACGAAGGTATAGCTATCAGACTGTATGCTGTTAACGGACAGTAAGGTGATTTAGATAGGGAAATGTAGGCTGTTGAAGGACAGTGCATTTAGTAGGCTAATAACTTGCATTGCAGAGTAGGATATATACTGAGCTGATTCGAACGCTCTCTACGCTAAGCAAATTGGCGGACCATCGACCTATCTAGTCCCCCGTTTCTGGCCCTCCCAAAAAATCCTGAACAGAGAAATTATGAAATACAGTTTAACGGTCTAACTCTACAATACAACACTACATAGTTAACTGTGTCATGTTTAAAGGAATGGATTTCTAACATTTCCAAGTAAATCTCTGTATTGGCTTTACACAATCTTTAAATTGTTTTTCATCAGCCATCTCTTGAAAAGTCTTTTGGACATGATGGTTGTGCTAAATTTTCACTATGCTGTAAATATTACTGTACAATGCCTTTACTTACTGGACACATTTTTGTTGTCTGAACTGTTTGCAGAAAAAATCGTTGTCCTTTTGTTTCTTGTTTTGAACTTTGATCTTGTATCCTACATGCCATGTGTCTTTGTTTCCCTGCCTCTGGCGCTGTCTGTCACTTGTGTCACTGTTCCCACCCAATGTGTTTCTTCCTGGTTTAAAAGTTTATTGTATCTTTAGTTCCACCAGCTGTTCAGTTTATTTCGTATACTTTGTTCATTTTATGTGGTGATTTTTCACCTCCCTCTTGTTGTTTTCATCCAATGATATGTTTCTCCTGAATGCTTTCCCTTTGTATTTAATCTTGTGTGTTTTGGTTTGTTCCCGTCTTTGGCTGTCAATATTGTTTGTGTGCTTGGTTTGCCTGTGTTGTGCTTTTTGGGTCTAGCCTTCGTTGTAGCGTTACAAATATATTCATAACAGGTTCAATTTTGGTCTTTTTGTTGTGTAAAGAGGCAGTACAAATATATCCCATCCTATTTTATTAGATTAAATGCAGGAAACAGCAATGTTTAGCTAGGTATCAACCTGTTAAAGTGTGAAACATAAGGTTGTATTAAAAAATCATGTCCTAAAGCAATTTCATATTGTTTCTTTGCATTGTGTTCATTCTGAAACAGCAGAACACTATCACTGTTTAGACTGGATTGGGAGCCTTGCTTTTACCAGATGTTAACCTGGTTCTCACAATACAGCAAATGCTGTGTAAGATAATATACAATAAACTATTGCACTAAAATTGTGCAGTAATCCACTAGTAATTTGTTAACTATAGTAGTTAGATTTTAGCTTTCATGTATTTTACCTTTAAAGTTGTAATATTTTACCTTCTGTCAGTAGAGTACCAGCATCGCAGACCAAACAAATGCTTAGGAGGAGGGGAGGAGCAAGTTAAGATGGTATTGTTTGTTTCCATGTGAAATGTAGGCTGTAAAGCCCTTTGAGACTGCAATGTGATCTAAACAAATAACAGAGAAAATCACATACAACACAGTCAGAGGGAGTGTGATGTCATTCTCTAATTACTCCACTATAGCTTTACATCATCAAAACTTATATCGTAAATAGGTAGAAATTTAACATAAGGTGTAGCTACTGTACTGAATACAAGTAAGTCAATTGAGAATTCATTAAATTAAGACAGGGTTGGTTATTCTCGAAAACGCTTACTTCGAGCTCAAATCATAACAATAACTCTGCAATGTCGCCTAACACAATGAAAGGCATTGTGAAGCAACATGTAGTATGTAGTAGAAAGGTTTTGTTGTTGTGAGTGGTGTTCGCCACTTTGTTTATGTACTATGTATGGAGCCGGGCTGTGCAGAAGTATTGCATTATTTTTTCAACACATACAGAGAATGGTTAGCTAGCTAGTGTCAGTTTTTTATTTATTTTTTATCTAGCGCAGAAAATTAATTTACGACGTGTTCTGATAGATATTTATAAGTTTAAACTGACATAACATTGCAAAAATAAATTAAAGTGACATTGTATGAGTTGTCAACCTATTTTCATCAATAGAATATAATGCCCCTGAGCTGGCAGATGCAGTTAGGTATGTGCCTCTATGTACAATGCAATTATAAAAGCCTTTGCAAATGACATTTGAGGGAGGTCTGTGACAATTCCTGGGAGGGTGTCTACCCTTGTGATTATTAGAACAAGAGTTGCATCACCGTATACTGTAGCATTCATAATTCCAGTAAACGTCCCATGGGCATTATGACCTTTGTACAAGACATGTTTGCTTACAATTGCTGGTGGATGACCTGTTCATGTATTGACAAATGTAGGATACTACTTGTAATTCGCTTTGGATAAAAGCATCTTCTAAATGTTGTAAATATAATGTAAATGTAACTGTACAAGCGTCTGAGATTATATTTTGAAATGTATATGCACAAACAGGAGAAAGCATGAATGATTACTAGCTACAGTAAGACTTAATGTAGTGACCAGTTTTGGAATAGTAAGCACAATATATTGGACCAATGTGATTGCTTGCCTAATGCTGTTGATTTACTGAATCTGCCACCAACCATAAACACATACACTCATCATATATTCAGCGTATGTAAAGACAAAACAGACTTGTGACAGCTATTGTAAAATATCAGGATTATTTAATAGCACAATGGGTTAGCAGCCTTAGCCCAGGGACACTGGGATTTTTATCTTGCATGGACATTAAATGTGCGCTCATAAGCTTGCGCTCCCATCATAAGCCTGAGGGATAAACACGGTTCACCTATCACTGTTATTGTTATTATCATTAGGCCACAGTGTGTGACAGTCCACTTCATCCAGGTTGGCTTCTAGAGAGATTAAGCAGATGCTGTGAACAAATTGGAAAACATATTCCCTTGGGAGACAATATAAAAGCCAGACAACCTACAATTTTGGCACAGTCGCAACAAATCATGCTAATGCTTGTAGCCAGCGGAGGTAGTATTAAAGCTAACACAACGGCGGTTGGTTGCCAAAGCATTGAAAGTCATGCCGAACGCTATCCACCTTTTCTGGACCATAAGAGGGTAGAAGCTGTCGAAAGACAGTGAATTAGAGGAGATTGCTCCAGTCTGTTATGATAACGATTATGATGAAAGCTATCCATCCGGGCCAACCATAAACACACAAGGAATGCTTTTCACCTCTTGCCTCAATGGTTGGTGCTTTTCATCACACTTCTGAGAAGACTGCTGAGTGTAAGGTAGTGAATGGAAAAATAATGTATGTTTAATCAAAACCACGATCCATCAACACCCCATATACAGTAGTAGTGATTGTATTTATGGAGGCAGTGGTACATTTGAGAGTACTGAGGAGTAGGCTATGTCTTAATATTCACAATGTCACTGGGCAAGGGAAGACAGTTTTGATACTAAGGACACAACATATAGTATAGCATAACCCCTCCCCCCCTTTCCTTCCCAGCTAACTAATACCATTTTGGAGAGCCATGCCACTACTGTGTGGAACCTACTGTACCAGCAATTATCTAGTACTGTATCTCTGAAGAGATATTTTGTCTAACATTATGGTAACAAATTGTGTGCCGCAGTGCTGCGTAGCTTGTTTGAAGTTCTGCTTTTGGTTTTAGATGCTTGTATTCTTGCCTGTCTTGGGTGTAAATGGTGCAGTGCTCTTTGAGTGGCAGTGTTGACACTGAATTTGGTTCAAACATGCTTTCCCTTTTAGCACACGTGCCTTCCTGTGTAGCTCTGTTGATTGTGTGTGTGTTCAGCAGCCATAAAAGCAATCACTGACTATTATTGCATTTTAGATTTTTCCTTGGAAACTCCAGACACCCAGAAAATGTAAGTAAATAAAAAAGCTTTCATCAATTAGGAGTAGGTTGCCTACTCCTAATGTCTACTGTGTGTGTACATATATTAGAATAAAACATATTTTTAAGCATAATGTCTGGATTATTATGATAACATAGGCTATACCGTCCACTGTGCAAGTCCATTTCGCTAAAATTATTTCATTCTTTTTGGACTCTTCATTTCACATAGTGTATAGTACATTGTTTTAATATATTTAAGATAAGTATTTTATGTATACTAAGACCTTGAGGAAAACATTGACTAGGTCACTTTTAACACAGAACAAGGCCACACACACATGCACAAAATGAGCTCACAGGGCTATATTCTCAAAGAGTTAAGACAGTTTGATGAGCGATGGGCTTCTACAAATACTTTACTTTTCCTGGTAAACTTCTAAATGACACAGCACATTGTAATAACACGGACTGAGCCAATATGGTCTTAGCCTCATTAACCAGGTACCTTGTATTGTGCTGCCTGGACAGCATCTATCCAATACCTTTCCTTTTCAGGTCACGAGAGCAGAAGCTTCAGTCGATTACCCTGCTTTCGTTCAAGAGACAACTTTACTGCCGTTACAGTCAGTCCTTCTCTAGAAAGTCAAGGGAAGGTTGTCATATTAACCCTGTTTATCCATCTGTTCCACAGTTTTAACATAACAACAGTGGATTTTGATGCTGAATAGATACAGTAAATAAATCCAATAATACAATATATTTTTCAGTGGACAATTGTATATCTGTTGGATTTGTATATAAGCAATGTCTTGTTTCTGTAGGGCTGGGATGCAATTGAGTTTCCACTGGAAGGATTAGGATATTAATAAAACTTATCTACCTTTCCTCACTAAAAGCTCTGAGTCGATTAGAGGCTCATAATTCACTATTCCAGGCCATGAGATTATAGAGATTTTTTATTCATAGACATTTTGAACAGAATTCTCATGTCTGGTCAAGTTCAACTCGCAAAGTG
The DNA here is from genome assembly GCA_025399935.1 of Amblyopsis rosae. Lineage (NCBI taxonomy): Eukaryota > Metazoa > Chordata > Actinopteri > Percopsiformes > Amblyopsidae > Amblyopsis > Amblyopsis rosae. Next base: position 1,040,444 of record JAODTR010000017.1, read on the forward strand.
GGAAATTACTTTCATTGCTCACACTGGCTATCTCATATTGTACAGACTACAGTGAGTCTATTATTACCCCCTAAAATAAACTCAATATGAATCTGAAGTGAAAGAGAAGTGAAAAGGATTGAGAGGGCTTACTACTGTGTATTATTTTGTTTGGTTTAAATCCAATCATATCTCTCTGGATTCTGGAGTCTAATAAATACAAAGTCGTGTTTTGCTTAGTAAGTCAGGCCTGCACTCCATTTTCCATAGAGCGTAACGCTGTCTAGGTAAACATTCCCTGACCATGTGAACTGAACAGGATCACAATCCAGAGTCACCTCTATCAACTTTCTCATACATTACTCCCTCAGATCCTGTACATCAACAACATTCTCAGCCAACAATAGCTAAGGGAAATGGGGGAGGGAGCAATTAAAGCAGTGATACTGTAAAGCACAGATTTTAGTGAGAAATTAAAATTTAAAAGTTAATAATAGTGATAAAATTCTGTATTATGATTAAATATATGAAACATGGTCTATTATATGTATGTAGTATGTTAGAATTTAACATGTGAGTATTCAGGGTGCACAATGCATACCTTTACATCACTCAGGTGTATAATGCACTCTACCCAAAACAGCAATGTTTTTGGTTTCAACCACAATGATAATTCCACAATATCAGCAGTGTATCTTCAATATGGCTAGAGCTTGCTTACCTCAATGTTCAATGTTTACAGTACTATAAGTAAGTCCCCACACTGTTGTTGGTGATTAAATAATCAGTTTGGTCACTATAGGTCATAAACAAAAACTTTCATTTTGTTTTACGTTACCGTGTGTGAATGGGCATATTGTATCTTATTTTGATCCGCCCCATATTTTACTTTCCTGTCAGAAGATCTGACACAGTATAGTTCCTGCAACAAGCTGTTCTGTCTCAGGATACAGGTGACCTGTTCAGACTGCATCTTCTCTGTTTGTATTCAGTTCCTCTCCCTTCTACATATTACAGATTCATAGACTACAGATGAAGAGCAAGAAACATAACAACAGCCACCTATTCGCATATTACATTATACAGAATTACACAGAGGCAAAATGTCAAGCTATTTAATAGTAATTGTCTTAACAGAAGTGCATTATGTGCAGTGCAGCGATAGTGGACATTTGTTGTTGTTATTTCACTTTGAGAAAAGCCATATTTTGAAAAAATTACATTACGGATTTGGTTAATGAATCAGGCCTATTAGTATCAGTGAATCAAAATAACACTATGACATTGAATGCCAGTGTAAATATGTATACATGTGTGGGGGGTTAAGTCATTAGTATTATACAATAATGCATACTTTATTCATGCCTGAGCGGCAAGAGTCATATTTCTCAAAATGGTAGTTTTCACTCCATAAACATAGGGCTGGCAACAAGTGCTTAGTGAAGGTCAAATGGATAGACAAACTTGATCTCTACAACAACAGACATTAAAATGTGGGACATCAGATGTTACTTAATCATGGTATATCACAAACAGAGGGTAGGGATGTCTCATTCGTCGTTGACTGTTTGTGTGGTAGTAGCAGTGGGTATGGGATGGTTTCACTCACATTTTACTATAAATGCTTTCCTCACATAGTTTAAAATCTCCAGAACTCTGAGAGCACTGCCTAAGTCTTCATTTAGATGTATCTTTATTTCATGTACCTTCGGGATCATAGAATTCCTGTAAACCTTCCCAGAGGCTGATAGGAACAGTAAGCAGACAGCCAATACATTAAAAATAAACATGATGGGGCTAGAATTGTTAGTATCTATGTGTGCCGTAACGTGTTTTGCAGAGATTTCTGAAAGTGCTATGGTTATTTCACGATGCTTATTATTGAAAACTTATCTGAACTGTTTGTTCCTTTTAGCTTTTGATACTTTTGATAAACAAAGGATGTGCAACCATAGCTGTCAACTGAGAGTTTGTAATCGGTGTTGCTGGTTCTTGTATACGCTGGGCCATGCATGCTATAGTGTTTACAGTACAGTACAGCATGGAGAAATGGTGTGTGCCAAGAGGCCTATGGAACAGTGAGAGTCTGGTGTTTTCATCAATACTTAATGGCAGAGTGAAGAGCTATAACCACCATGTAGCTAGAAACCTGCAGCTTACTATTACAGAATGTGGTTACAGAAACCCAGGTTGGGTTTTCTCGCAATTAGTGGTCCCCATATGATATGGATACGGTTACAAGAAGTCAGGTCACTGCTAACAACAGCACCAAACACTAAACACAGAGCATGATGCTGGTTGTTGGTGCAGTGGTGATAACAGAAGTAGCTATGTGTAGTAGCTATGTGTGAAAAGGTATAGGGAATTAAAACCAATCAATAATAAACCTTAAAATAAGGTGGTTAGTTATGATCGTCCAGACAGCAAAATAGCAGCAGTCCTACAGTCTTAAAGTTATACTTTTGATCTTATATTATAGGCCTTTACATGATTTGATTGTATGGTAGTTGCAGGCAGGCATTTGAAGAAGAAACTGGCAAACAAAACAAAGCAAATTATTTCCCAGCAGACAGGGTGGTTTCTGATGCCTGTGGTTCAGAAAAAAAGGTAGATCGGTAAAGAGGAAACTATTAGAGAACAAATTAGATCAACAATTTTCCCAGCAGGTTTAGTTTCCTGAAGCATCATAGGGCAAGTTACTCAGGAATAGTAGTAAGTTACTAGTTACGTATTATTCTTTCAAAAAGTAATTATATAAATTTACTTATTACTGGGTATTAAAAGTAATTAGTTACATTAATAGTTACATTACTATATTATACCCTGCCTCGCCCATTCTGAAAAATGATAACCTGTGCGTGCAGTCAGCTCGTTTTAGAATTGAATCCTCTTCATTGGAACAATAATTATCCTTAGGAGTCAACAATCAGTTAAAGTGAAAACATTGCAGCCTCTCAAACCAAATGATTGGACAGGTTGGTTCAATTAACCTACCCTAAGTTTGCTAGGACCAGAAATCTCGTTCTTGTAACAAAGTAACTATTAGTTACTTGGATTAGTAATTGTAATATTATTACTTTTTGGGAAAATGTTTTTAGTTACACTACTAGTTACTGGAAAACATAAACTGGTCTATAGGGTTAGGGTTATATAATTCTGCAGTTACCTGTATAGAAGACAACAGCTTTCTACCACTACTTTCATTTGGTCATTTAGTCTATTCTCTTCGGTTTCAACATAGATTTATTTGCAATTGTAATGTTGTCACATTACCACTGAGACATGTTGACCAGTTTTTGCAAGTTGTAATTTTGACCAATATTTTCAAGTTGCAACTGGTAGCTCATACAATAAGAAAAAGAAGAAGAAAACAGGCTATAAAAATCTAATAATGACAAGTGAATTCATGAATGGGAAGTTTGTCATCAATTAATTGGTAGGCTATACTATCTTCTACCTAGATCGATTGAATGGCCGCAGATTAAACTGTATCTGAGGCCTATTGTTAAATCTAGAGATTTAGGTAATATAATGTATAAATGTATAAAAAACCATACTAAAGATTATTTAGAATGTTACAATTAAAACTGTTTTTGCATGCCCAATAAAGTATTACTGACCACCCGTCAGATGCGGAATACACCATTGATGAAGTTAGCACGAAGCCCACATATTGGTCTCTTACCTATAGTCGTGATCACAGTGATGGCGAAGTAAAAAGAGCCAGCGAATTTCCACTGGACCCCAGCTTTGTGTGGCTTCAACTGCAAGACCACCCTCTCTAGCTCATCGAAGTTCTCTTTGGACAAGTTGTACGTGTTCATGAGCTCCTGTCTCCGGACTTTCAGCCCGTCCCCGTTGGTTTTCTCCTTGTCAGACTCCAACGCTTCGAAAATCGCGGCGCCGACGATCAAGTACGCGAACGTGCAGATGATGAGGGCGAGGGTCCGGACGTTTTGCCTCTTCATGGTCAGGGCGACTTGGGGGTGGCCTGGGAAAGTTTTGGCGTGCTTCGGGATGATAGGGGACTCTGCTGTTTCATGGCTGAGCTCGAGCTTGGCCGGCAAGATAGTGGTGCGCCGAGAGCTCTCTGGTTACGTTCTGTGCCAATCCGTGCGTTTTTTCTCGGAGCTGTTCATTCAGCACCACACCTCCCACTGTCAATCGGAATCTTTCCCCAGCCTCTCTTACGTGACCCTCCCCTCCGACCCCCCATCCGACCCCTTGGCTGCAGACTGTTCGTCCCACTGAAATGTTTAAAACAGTGTTTTTCCACAAGTATAGAGGCTATGTAGCTGCATCGAGGGGTTCCCCCACGTCTATGCAAAGTGTATGGCAGGCTACTTATTTTTAGTTATATGTTTGAATATAAAAAGATAGCATGAGGTTATAGTGAAATCTCGTGTTGTGACAGTATAATGAAATATCGTGCGACTTGCAGTAAACGGACAATCACCAATTGCCACCTCAATTGTCAACAGGAGATATTAACGAACTACGAACGATTAAAGAACAGATGGTTTCCTCCTTGTTGTCATAAAAGATTCACCCCAACTCCCATCCCATGCACACTTCCTCTGTAGGCTAAATAAACCCTTTTGACCTTAGAACCCCCCCTCCCCACAAGACACATTATCATAAAAAATGATATGTTCCCTTCCAAATATTGTACTTGATTCCCGCCTGATAATGACACAAAGCAAACAAATGCTAAACAGATGCCTGTTCAGGCCGGGATTTGACTGACCTCAAATGTCCTTAGTTTCCATGAAGGTTCTTTGGTGTATGTCATACTGTTGGCTGACTGGATAGGGAGGATTTGCTGCTGATGAGGGCATGATGGAAGCCATGTGAGCAGTTCAAGGTGATCCCAATCAGCTGTTATTATTTCCTGCCATAATTTATTTACTGCAGACCTGTGACCAACACTTCCTTTCTTCTTGTAAGACCCATTTTAGTAAGACTATAACGGCACTTGACACATTTGTAATATTTATTTATTTATTTTAAATACTTAATTTACATAGGTTATATTGTCTTGTCATTGATAGTGGATGTGTTTAAAAATAACCAAAAAACAAACAAAAAATAACACATTTGTGGGTGTGTGTGTGTATTGGAGAGCTATGTGACGTATATTTATCACCGCAGTCCCTACAGGGTTGTTAAAAGGTGCACTGCACAGTGCAGTCCCACACTTCTGCCCCAGCTCACAGTTTATGTTTTGAAAACACAACTATGCATGATGGAAGAGTCTGTATACTGTATGAGTCTAGTAGTTCTTTAGGGTGAGGTGTGCGAGAATCTTAGCAGTGTGGGAGGTGCATGCATGGTTAGGATCTCCAAGATCATCAAAACAGCAAGGTTTTTGGTATCAACCAAGGATAATATCAGACACATAACAATAATGTTTTTGTTACTAAAATTCATGTACATTCTGACACAAATCAGTGCTCCTTTAAAGGTTCAATAAGCTTGAAAACAGATGTTCTAGGACTTTACTGACACCTGCTGGTGTACCTAACCCTATGTAGCCCAATGGTAACCTTGACTACGTCTATATTATGTGCCTAAAAACAAGTAGAATCACCATGTCATAGTGTAATTATAAATATATTTCAGATAATTATTACATATGAATACCACGTCCATAGGACCAACAGGAGCCTAACCTGTTCAAAATGAGTTCATATTTTATTCAAAACGTCAAAAAAATGAAGAATTATAATTGTCCTTCAGTGGTTCTATCTTTATATCACAGCTCCAGTGTCACCTTTGAGGGTCTTGCCAAAAATAGCTTCAGCTTCAATAACCAGGTCAGTTGACTGAAGCCCTGCTTAATAAATCCCATTGGTGTGTGCACTGAAGGGCCAAAGGCTGGTCAAAAGATCAATGAATCAATGATTTTGATCGAATGTGTGGCCTTTTCGACAGCTGCTTATACCACCATAGTATGTCACTTCTAAGAACATGCCACGCAGCAAAAATCTCTACAGAGAGATGGACTGCTAACATCTCCCAAGATGTGTTCGCACAGTAACACATGAGTATTCATGGCCAGGTATTTTGTCTGTAAATGTACTGTAAATAAGTTGCAAGAAAAAGTATATGTGAACCCTTTGGAATAACCTGGATTTCATCATTAATTGATCATAAAATGTGATCTGATCTTCATCTAAGTCATAACAATAACAAACAGTCTGCTTAAACTAGTACCACACAAATTGATATGTCTTCATGTTAATCAAATTATTATCAAATAAAAAATATATTTTAAAATAGCGCTCACAGAAAAAAAAAAAAAAAAAAAAAAAGAAGAAATTTAATTTAAATTTAGATTGAATTATTTTGAAATCTGTTTCAATTTTGATTAAAATTTGTTCCTGAGTCATTGTGTGTGTTCATGGCCTCCAGTCTAGAGCTAAAGGCACACTGAGTGCCCAGCACACAGTCACCAATGTACACTCATGAGCATGATGAATCCCTGGCCAACCAGACAAATGTTCTGGCAGGTTCTGACCCCAGGCAATGGAGGACAATGCCTCGGCCGTCATTAGTGTAATTCTGGTGAGGCTTTGTTGAATAAGCCATGCAAGATCCAAACTGAAGTCTGTGTGCTCAGAAGCATTTGTAAGTACACAGTATTCTTTAATTGGACTGCATGCTGTATACTACAGTGACTAATAAATATGGACATGGTAGCTCTTCTACAGTAAGGTTATTAAAGAGATAGGAAAGAGGTTACAAGGTGCAGAACTATTCCCAATATATTGCAGAGGGATATATTTAACATGTTAATATACATCAACCAAATAAATAATAATAAAAAATAAATAATAAGTGTGTTAACATTATTACAAAAACGCTACATGCAAAGGGTTGAATGGGCGTGTTCGTAATGTCCCCCCATACCCCCTCCCCCTTTCAACTCTAGGCTATTGCGCAACATTCTTAAGT